>OY759269.1:23242877-23387877 GCA_963662155.1 Lamellibrachia columna
CCATAGCCTCTCTAGTCTATGCCTATCTCTATGGCAAACAGTACCATGACGTCATTGTGTCTCGAGCTAAACTGCGTCATAATTGAAAGAATGTGGAGAAGAACATAGATGCGTTAATTTGAAATACAATATTGTTGTATTGCCGAAAAAGAAATGTTGATGTCGTTGTGGTAAATATGTGTTCTCTGCGCGCGGTTGCTCTATTGTTCGTTGTACTGGCTGGTGTAGGTGAGTCATTATTGAACTGGTCTGTGAATGAAAGTGATTGTTGCACTGGCTGTAGTGGGGCGACATAGTTAAACATGCCACAGCAATTGTTCACTAGGTAATTAAAGTGTGACATTTGGTAGATAAGTAAACCTATGG
This sequence comes from Lamellibrachia columna, assembly GCA_963662155.1. Taxonomy (NCBI): domain Eukaryota; kingdom Metazoa; phylum Annelida; class Polychaeta; order Sabellida; family Siboglinidae; genus Lamellibrachia; species Lamellibrachia columna. The sequence goes on from OY759269.1 coordinate 23,243,244, forward strand.
ATCATTTTCATTGAGCCATTTATTGTTATGACAGCATTGATCATGGCATTGTTCTCGGAGGTAACGCAGGCTCAAAGACAGTTGGGCACCCACCCCACTATTGTAATTGTATCCAGTATAAAAGTATAAAAGAACCACCGGTTTCAGCTTCAGGTGAGACATTCTTGAACATGAACAATGTTGAACGAAATGCACAAGACAAGTGGTTTGAGAATACACAATACCATGTTGATGTTGACCAGTGAAGGAATCCATCAAAATACATCTTGGGCTGCGTACCACGCAAGCCGTACCACGTAAGCCGTACCACGTACCACGTACCACGCAAGCCGGCAGCCATTTGGAAATTGAATAATCTCACCCATTGCACTGTTTCCTGTTTCATTACACAGCCCAGACAATTACAATGATCAGACGTTCTGTAGATGTGGTCAAAAGAGCTGTTGAACAAGAGCCAAACACCTATACTAATTTGACCTGTCAGATCAATAATGCTGCCTTGAACATGCTTCAGCATACTGCCTATGACAACTACACAGTCACATATGCAGAAAATGAGCAGTGGGATTTGTATTTGCCTGGCATGATGTAAAAAGACAATTTTCCTCAGCTTCAGTATTGTCATGGTCCGTGAATTGTGCGTGGTGGCTGCGACCATCTTAGGAAACTGTAAGACTCGATTAGCTAATGCTGAACTATGTATACCATCGCGAGGTTCGTGACACAGCTCTACGGCCGAACACGCACGTGCAGGGATGTGTAAGGCTGGAAGACCTAGCTGGGGCTAGATCAAAAGGGCGATGGTCGGCATGAGCCGCATTGACCAGTCTTCCCATAGCTTCACACATATGCTACGATTGCGTGCGTGCGTGCGTGCGTGCGTGCGTGCGTGCGTGCGTGCGTGCGTGCGTGCGTGCGTGCGTGTCTGTGTTGCTCGAACAAGCACTAAAATGCATAATGCAAGCGTGTCTATTTTTTCGCCATTTTCAGTATTCAATGTTACCATGTTTAAGATGCTTTGTGCACAATGTTCCCTGACAGACATTAGCTGTCTGGTCGTGAATTATCATAAAAGTTTATCAAAGAGTGTTATAAACAAAATAAAAAACGTAATAAAAACGGGTTTGGGATAATATTAAACGTTCTTATTCGCAATCATTTATAGTTAAATAAAGAACTGATTTAATTTCCTAACTTCTGTACAAATTGATTGAAGTTACAACTACGCCCATTCCTGCAATGTCAAGCAAACATATGAAAATTATCGTCTTGTCTTGTTTTGTCTTATCTTGTCTTGCATCGTCTTGCCTTGCCTTGTCTTGTATTGTCTTGCTTTGCGTATGATACTGACATGCAATCAAAGAGTCAACCGGTCAGGATTGTTTGGGCAGTGGGAGTGATTGTTGTATAGTCAAAAATATTATATATAATGGCTGAGTTTGGTGCTTTAATCACAAAATGCACAATTGTTTTGCTATGCCGCCCCATTACCATGACAAAGAGGCAACAACCACAACTCAACAACTAGATATCACCATTCAACTACCACCACCACCATAACCACGAGATAACAACCATAACTCAACTGCCACCACCACCACCACCACTACCATCACCACTACCACCACCACCACTACCACCACCACCACAACTCAACTACAACCACAACAACAGCAAGACAACAATAACAACTCAACCATCGCCGATACCTTGACAACGAGACAAAAACCACAATTCAACTACGATCAATTACCGTCACAACCATATCAACGATGCAACAACAACAACAACAACAACAACCCAAATACTACCACCACCTTAACAAGGATACAACAACCACAACTCAATTACCACAACTACAATAGCAAAAGACAGCAACCACAACCCAACTACCATCACCATCATAACAACGAGACAATAACCACAATTCAACTATCACCACCACCATAACAACGACACAGCAACCACCATTCAAAGATCACCACCACCATAAAAATACAACAACCACTACTCAACTACCACCACCACCACCACCACAATAACAATGATACAACAACCACAACTCAACTACCACCAGCACCATACCAACGAGAAAACAATCGAAACTCAACTACCATAAATACCATAACAACGAGACACAAACCACAACTAAACTACCACCACCACAACAACAACAACGGTACAACGACCACAACCCAACTACCACCAGCACTATAAAAACGAGACAACAATCACAACTCAGCTACAGCCAATGCCATGACAACGAGACGAAAACTACAATTCAACGACCACAACTGCCATTACAACATGACAACAACCACTACCCAATTACCACCACTACAATAACAACGAGACAACAACAACAACTCAATCGCCACCACCTTAACAATAATACAACAACAACAACTCAACTATCTCCACTACCATAACAACGAGAAAACAATCACAACTACCACCAATACTATAACAACGAGACAAAAACACAACTCCAACAACCATCACCACCATGAGACCACAACCACAACTCAACTACCGCCACCATGACACCACAACCACAACTCAACTACCGCCACCATGAGACCACAACCACAACTCAACTACCGCCACCATGAGACCACAACCACAACTCAAATACCGCCACCATGAGACCACAACCACAACTCAACTACGGCCACCATGAGACCACAAGCACAACTCAACTACCGCCACCATGAGACCACAACCACAACTCAACTACCGCCACTATGAGACCACAACCACAACTCAACTACCGCCACCATGAGACCACAACCACAACTCAACTACCGCCACCATGAGACCACAACCACAACTCAACTACCGCCACCATGAGACCACAACCACAACTCAACTACCGCCACCATGAGACCACAACCACAACTCAACTACCGCCACCATGAGACCACAACCACAACTCAACTACCGCCACCATGAGACCACAACCACAACTCAAATACCGCCACCATGAGACCACAACCACAACTCAACTACCGCCACCATGAGACCACAACCACAACTCAACTACCGCCACCATGAGACCACAACCACAACTCATCTACCGCCACCATGAGACCACAACCACAACTCAACTACCGCCACCATGAGACCACAACCACAACTCAAATACCGTCACCATGAGACCACAACCACAACCACACCCTTAACATTGCGTTATTCATTTTGTGCAGCGCTGTCGACATGTGCTGCGTATGAGAAGAATCACATGAAACGTCTGCTCGATGCTCTTCTCAACGTAAACTACAGTGTCCTGGCCCGACCCGTCCGTTCCACGTCGAACACGACCCGCGTCACAATGAGCATGAGTCTCAACCAGATTCTCGAACTTGTACGTCACCCTTCCTAGGTGTCGTGCATAACTGTATTTTATTTTTAATCTTCACAATCCATCTCAATTTAAAGCAAAGCAGTTTTTAGCGCGTAATCGTCTGCGTAATTTATACATTACATATGATAATTTTTTGTGCTTCCCTTGCATTATTCTCACCCAGAAATTATTAATTCAAACAAACCGTAAAAGTGTAATAACAGTTTTTAGTACATTGAGCTTATACGCATATTACCATCGACAGCGCGTTATAACTACCAGTTGTACATATGATAAACCTGGTTTTACACCAAGACTTGGCCAGAAGAGTGGACGAAATCGCTTATAATAACAATACCAAAGAAAGAGAAATTATGCTGCTGTGAGAACTACAGAATTATAAGTCTGATCAGCCATCCCAGCAAAATAATGCTAAAAATCATAATCAACCGACTCAAAAGGCAAAGCAGATGAGCCGCCATCAGAAGAACAAGCAGACTTCAGGCCGAAAAGAAGACAACCGAACAAATCTTCAACATTAGACTGCTAATCGAGAAACACGTTGGTCACCGTCAAGACCTATATCACAATTTCATCGACTTCAAAAAAGCATTTGACCGTGTGTGGCACAAAGGAATTTGGCGAGGAATGCGATTCTGTGGCATTGACGAAGGACTAGTGGCACTACTCAAATCGTTATAAGGACCATCAACGAGTGCAGAAGAGATGGTGGTCAACAGCAGAATAGCGCCAAGAACTACTATATTAATGGATGGAAAACGCATCGAAGAAGTAACATCATTCAAGTACCTCGAGTCGATCATCTCCTATGAGGGTGGCTCCACCGAGGAAATACGCCCACTGATAAATCGGCAACATCAGCGATAGCAAGACTCAAGACGATATGGAGCAAAAACAACATCAAAACGGCAACAAAGATACAATAAAAGTCTGGTTGTGTCAGTGCTGACATACGGAGGCGAAAGCTGGACCCTGAAAGCCGAGTCCGAAAGAAGAATAGCTACATTTGAGATAAACATTTTCAGAAGCATCCTGAATTTTTTTTACAGAGACCACATAACAAATATATCAGTAATTCAAGCCATCACCGACGCCGCAAGACCTCAAGAACCGCTTTTGACCACAGTAAATCGCCGAAAACTCCAATGGTTCGGTCATACAACCAGACACAACACGCTTGCCAAAGAAATACTACAAGGCATGGTCAATGGCGATATAAACGAGGAAGACCACATAAAATATACATGGACAACATTCGAGAGTGGACGGGTCTGGAGCCACAGTAATTATGCGATGCTGCCCACAACCGTCCCAGATGGAGAAATATCACCGTAGAAGCCTCTAAGCGCGCACCCCTACGATCGGCCCGGTCAAGGGATGAGTTGAGTTTATTACACTGTTACGGACTACTTTCTGTACAACCTTAAATAAAACGCGCGCGGCAGTAGCGTCTGCTACGCTTGATTTAGTAATTATATCAGATTTGCCTGTGTTAAATATAGTCTGTGCTTCACTTGAGCAGTGAGAAACATGCTGTAACTGGCAGTTAAAGATAACTCCGAGCGCGCTATCAAGCAACGTGGCATTGTCACCAAAAATCACTCTCCCACAATGTCAACGACTTTGCAAGTCCACAGAATTAAATGTATATGTCGTCCTGCGATTGCGAACACTTTCACTATACATTTCATGTTCATGGTTTATCTAATTCACGGTAAATGTTAATTTTTCATCCGTTGAAAACAGTTATTAATGTTTACATTGATGTTGTCGAACTGTCACTGAGTGGAGATTTGCATTGTGTATTGTCTTTGCACTCGGCCCCGGGTCGGTTCACAGTTCCATTTTTCCAGTTTATCAAATTGCTTAAATGCATAAGGTATTGTCAAACAGAGTTATATTCGACAAAATCTACCTATTAAATTGTATCCAGTAACCAGTTGCTATGGCGATTGCCAAGACCCATAAGACGTGTATTAGTGCCTCAGACTTCCCGAAATTGGCTGGTCATATCTTGAGAATAGCTAGTAAATTACTGTTTTATTGCTTTACTTGCCGAGTTGCCCGGCGTTGCATTGGAGAAAAGGGAACCACTACAATAGTTTATGATTCCTTGCACAGCCCTGTCAAGTTTTTGAAGGACAATGTCAATGGCAATGATAATTTCAGGTCATGCCGGTGTGGCAGGGTATCTTCCCCCTGGACGTCTTCCCCCTAGGCCCCTAGGGGGAAGATACTCTACACACAATACACAATAACTAAATCCTTCCACCCACTTCACATAAAAAGTAATCGTTTGATCCCAAACTTTTCAAGTGATTTTTTTAATAAATGTTGTTTTTTATCACGTTATTGCACATTAACCAGAACATGTATGTATGTTGTAAATATGATATGTTATATGAATGCCTTTATTTAAATTGACATATGAACTAGTATGCACCAAAAAGTTAAATTTAGAAAGCTATTTAATGCAGCTAGCCACCATGAAGATGAAAAATACAATGCAACTGTAACTTTATTGCAGGTAAAGATGTTCTAGGTATCGCAGAAAAAACGGAAATTTGTGTAATAAGAGTAAACACTTAATGTATTAATGTACTCAAGTTTGTGATTTATTTAATATGTGAGTTTTTCTGATAATTACAAGTTATTACATAATGAAAGTGATAGCAGATAATCCATGACTTTAATTATCATGAAACAGTATGGGCTGTAGACACATTTTTTTCTTGTGGACGTGCAATTGTGTGATAAGAGTAGACACTTAATGTATTAATGTATTCAAGTTGGTGAATAATTTTGCATGATATGTTGTGATAATTGCAAGTAATGCAAGTCTGAGTTTGTGATTTATCGCACGTCAACTTTTTTGTGATAATTGTAAGTTATTACATGATGAAATTTATAATAAATATTGATTTAATTGCACCATGTTCTTGATTTTAGTTGTGGAGGAAAATAGTTTTGAGTCAAGACAACTTGGGTGTTGGGACGGGGGGTAAGATATCCAGGGTGGGGGAAAATATTCTAGGGCATCTTCCCCCTGGGAGAAGCTATCCAGGGGGAGATATACTGTTACACCGGTTTCACAAAGGGTTCGTACCGTAACTCGGGATAATCACAAAATCCACGCATAGCGTTGCAAACATTTGTACGTAAATGCGAACTCTAAGTTACGTAATCTACGTTAAACGTCCACATACGTAATCCCCCGGGGGATTTGGAATGTGTTTAATATACGAACTATGCCTAGTTTAACTGTGCTTACCCTCATTTGTCTATATCCATCTGTTGATAAGTTATTATTGCTGTAATATGATAACTTAATATTGTTTACCGATGTCTATATTGGTTTCCGAGGAATTAGGCGAAAAAGAAGTTTTCGTGCGTGCGAGCGTGTGTGCCTGCGTGTGTATTTGGGTGCGTATGTGTGTAAGTCAATAAATACACATGGCTTAAATCGCTTGTGTTGGCCTTAGTATTTGCTTAACCTAACAATTGTGTTTATTAATTTCAGAATCCTAAATACCAGATACTCACAATAAATGCCTTTCTTAGTTTGGTAAGTATTTTACCATTAGACAAAAGTATTTTACCATTAGACAAAAGTGCATACGTGGAACCGTTGAGGCATACGTGGAACCGTTGAGGCATACGCATCAGAACGTTTGAGTTTCATCAAACAGAAATTTAAACATCAGTAAGACAAAACTGCTAAGCAAAATTGACGTAAGCTCTGTTGAAAATTAGCAACTTGACCTTTCTAGTGACGTCTGAATGTTCACAGTCTGTGAGGAAAGACAGATTGTGAGCAATATCGGCTGTGAGTGAATGAACGAACAAACGAATGCACATATGTTTTTGTCTTCTTATTTGCTTCCTTCTTCTACGTTCAATACCTAATAATGACCTATATATATATATATATATATATATATATATATATATATATATATATATATATATATATATATATATATATATATATATATATATATAACAATAATATATATATATGTATATATTATTATTATTATTATATATATATATATATATATATATATATATATATATATATAATAATAATAATAATACATACATATATATATATATATATATATATATATTATATATATTAACAATATATAACAATAATATATATATATATATATATATTATTATTATTATATATATATATATATTATATATACATATATATATATATATATATATATATAATAATAATACATACATATATATATATATATATATATATATATATATATATATATATATATATATATATATATATATATATTATTATATATATTATATATATATATATATATATATATATATATTGAAATAATGTTGAGTATGACAGTCATCATCGTCAGGTGCCGGGTGTGTTGTAGGCGTACACGATCATGACCCTCCGTTTCCCATGATCACATGTATCTTTCTGTCTTTCTGTGCCCCTAGCCAGACTACTAGACTATAAAGATTTTAACTCTTCGCCGACCTCTGCTTGTTTTCCCCTCAATCTGTCCACCTGTCACCAGATGTTAGTTTTTCTTTCTCATCATGTGGCCTAAAAATTAGGTTTGTCATTTTCCGATTGTGCACATGATCTTTTATCCTTACCTTTTTATGCCTTCATTGTTTTTCTTTTCTGCCTACGATACTCTTAGCGTTTTTCTAAAAAATACATATGTGTTGCTTCTATGTTCTGTTGTAACTGATTAGTCAGCGATTTTGATAGGCATCCATATAACAGTTTATGGGCTGTATATAGCAGAAGCTAGTTATTAATAAAACGCATTAATGTTCTTACTTTTAGTCAAATCATACAAGTTGCGCTGCTCAGTAGGGACGTTAGTGGTAGTCTGGTATCCCATAAAGAGGCACCATTTTCGGAGGTTACTCTAAATAGACATTGGGGAAACCCAAGTACCGGATGATGTGTTAACATATCAATATAATATTGTAATATCGCTCAATGTGCTTGAATAAACTCGGCTTGGAGACGACCCTTTATTTTTTGGTACGCCCCCAGTTGTACTGTGTATTGTTATTAGTTGTAGATGGGGTCGTACCAAAAGATAAGGGGTATGTATGTAACACGACCCTTAGGAAACCAAGATCCAGTCGTGCGGTGTCTTATTATTAATAGCTGGCTATTGGGTTGTCGTTATGTTAACTGTGTCAATCCTAGTGTATTGTAGCAGGAGACTAAGAAGGAACAAACACGTGTAAGTAAGTACATATGTTGCAGAAGGGATCGTACCAAAAGATAAGGGACTAACGAAGGAACTAGGTAGAAATATAAGGGGTCGTCTCAAAAACTTCACGAGGTCATCTAAACAAATAAGAGGTCATCTAAAAAATAAAGGGGGTCATTTAAAATTTAAGGGATCGTCTCAAAACACATAAGGTCTGTCTGACGGAAACTCCGCTTGGAGAAGACCCCTTACCTTTTGGTAGCTCCCAGTCGTACTGTGTGTTATTATTAGTTGCAGAAGGGATTGTACCAAAAGACAAGGGGTGTGTATGTAATACAATGCATACGAAACCAAGGTACAGTCGTACGGTGTCTTGTTATTGGTAGCTGGCTGTTGGGTTGTCTTTATATTAACTGTGTCGATCTTAGTTTTGTCGCATCATATGATTTTTTATATAATTAATGTTGTCCATTCACTTAGTTAATTTGACATTTTTCCTAAATTAATTGACATTTGACCTCCCCAAATCCTTCAATTAAATTAAATTAACAATTATCTGTGTATATCATGTGAAGAACATTCCCAAATTCTTCAATTAAATATGCATTCTAGCTGTGTATTGGGGTTTCAGTGACTATGTATTCTAGCTGGGTATTAGGGTAGAAGTGACCATGTATTTTAGCTGTGTAATTGGGGGGGGGTACTGACTCTGTATTCTAGCTGTGGACAAGGGGTGTAATAACTGTATATTCTAAACCTGTATTGGGATTTCAGTGATTATGTATTATAGCAGTGTCCTGAAAGTGCAGTGTATGTGTATTCTAGCAGTGTACTGGGAGAGTGATGTTTCTCATATAATTGCTTTAATTAATGACACTGATGAACGATGCTTCGATTTTGAATTTAATTTCCATACTTGCTTCAAACATAAACATATGTACTTACATTCACGTGTTTGTTCTTTCTTCGTCACCTGCTACAATACACTAGCATCAACACAGTTAATGTAACGGCAACCCAACAGCCAACTACTAATAAAAAATACACAGTATGACTGGACCTTGGTTTCATACGGATCGTGTTACATACAGACCCCTTATCTTTTGGTACGAGCCCTTCTGCAACTAATAATAATACACAGTACGACTGGGGGCTGCCAAAAGAAAAGGGGTCGTCTCCATGCGGAGTTTCGTCAGACATACCTCTTATTTTTTTGACGACCCCTTATGTTTTTTTTTTAGATGATCACTTATATTTTGAGATGACCCGTTGTATTTGTTGAGGTGGCCCCTTTTGTTTTTTTAGATGACCCGTTATATTTTGAGACGATTCCTGATGTTTCGACCTAGTTCCTTCGTTAACCCCTTAACTTTTGGTACGATCCCGTCTGCAACACATGTACTTACATTCACGTGTTTGTTCTTTCTTAGTCACCTGCTACAATACACTAGGATCGACACAGTTAACATATGGACAACCTAACAGCCAGCTACTAATAAAGACACCGTACGACTGGACTTTGATCTCCTACGGATCGTGTTACATACAGATTCCTTATTTCATGCGGAGTTTATTCAGGCACGTTGAGCGATATTACAGTACTTCTATTGATACTTTAACACATCAACCCGTACCTCGATTTTCCGTAATGTCTATTTATAGTAATGTCCGAAAATGGTGCCTCTTTATGGGGTACCAGAAGCACACTTCTACTACTGGCTTTGTCACAGCGCAAAGTTCGCCGCGGTACACCGGTTGCCAACACTGACATTATTATTGGCATATTTGTTGACTTGAATCGTAAGGGCTAACTCGAGTTGCACTCGAGACGCCCATCGAGTCTTTCCACATGACTTTGAATTCAGATAGAAAACTAGATAGAGACATGACTGACTTGCCAGTTTGTGATTTGTCAACAAGCTTGGTCGTTCGAAACGTACGCAAAACGAGAACATTTTGTCGTGACAGGCCGCAATTAATACAATAATTATTAAATACTTATTATTATTGGCTGATTGTTGTGGTTGGGCTGTATCCACCTAAATTTCCGGCTAAAAATTACCGCAGACAAACCACAACAATCATGGCGATTGATGTATCCTTGTGACTTGGGACTTGACTTGGGATTCAGATAGATGACTTGATATTTGATTTGGACTTGGAGGTCAATGACTTGAGACTTGACTTGCAGGTCAAAGACTTGAAACTTGATTGACTTGTCAGTTTGTGACTTGCCTAGACGTCTGATTATTAGATAACAGTTAACAATATGTAGTTATTTTTGTTTTCAGAAATGGGAAGATCATTTCCTCGTGTGGAACCCGGACCATTACGGCGGTATCCAAGTGGTGTATTTACGTTCAGTTGACATATGGCGCCCTGACATTCTACTGTCCAATAGGTACGAGCTTACAACGTTCAGTTGACATATGGCGTCCTGATATTCTGCTGTACATTAGGTACGAGCTTACAAGGTTCAGTTGACATATGGCGCCCTGATATTCTACTGTCCAATAGGTACGAGCTTACAACGTTCTCGTCGTCAAATTGTCCCAAACAAAAAGTATACATTAATGGTGCTTCCACTATCACCAAGCATTTAGGGGTATTCATATAGAAGAAACCACCGTCCCATTTGCTGTCACAAAGGGGTATGTTCGAATGTCAGTGGGTCTCATGGTTAAGAATGAGCCATTATTTGTCTTCAAATACTATCTGAACATCGCATTTATATGATTTGCATTCACAACAGCGTGGTTTCATACTTCCCAGAAAACCTTAGTTTGTTTGTTTTGTTTCAATAACATAGTTTGCTTGTGATTGAAATGTTAAATACTTGATTAACGTTTAACACAAAAAACTAAATAATCCTAGAATGTATAATTTTCATATACAATTACAACACATGATGTGTACATTAAAAAATACATAAAACACAAATACTTATTATTTTCGTTAAATCAGTTACCAGTATCGCGTGAGTCCTTTGCTGCTTTAAAAAACGCAAACTATATTACGACGTCAAATATTACGACGTCAAATATTACGACGTCAAATAAATTGGTATGCAATATTATGCCTTCATTCTGCTGATCTTGTTATCGACGTCCACTGCATTTCAAAGATTTAATTTTGGGTTGAGTCTTCGACGCCAACATGGACCAGTTTGCAAAGATAGCTTACTGGTGCCAACATAGGATGACCCAGCACTGTAACATTCGTGTCATTGTTACACACGGTCGGGTTCCAATTTACACAATATCGCGGCCTTGTGTGACGCAGCTCGTTATTCATTAAATCTGGTTATACAATCTTTTTTTTTTTAGAACAAGTAAAACTTTCAATATATATATATATATATATATATATATATATATATATATATATATATATATATATATATATATATATATATATATACCATAGAGTTACATCATAAATCACCCCCCATACACAAGAGCGATAAGCCAGCTCACTGCAGTGAAGCGGGCGTGGACCACTGACTGGCATTTCATTGCACGGCAGAAACAGTTGCATACACTGCATGACACATAGGGTAGTACTGTCTATAGTGTGAACATAGCATGTTACAAATAGTTGTCTAACTTATGTAAGTGAGTAAGTAAGTTAATTTATTTTCTCCTCACCATCATCATGTACAAAATAAGGCAAACAAAAGCAATGAAGTTGAGATGGCTACCAGAGAAGTATAAACCTATCCGGCTAGTAGCCAGTGACGATGACACCAGGAACAAATTGACTTGAAGATTTGTCATTGTCATTTGTTCTTAATGGGGCATGGATTAACAATTTGGGTGAGGGTGGTCCCAGCAGTTGTGTTATAAGTGTGGGCAGTTGGGTTTTTCATACTGGAGTGAGCATCGTGCATTAGTGTTAAACTCTCCAAGACAAACATTTTGGAGGCTTGCTGGAGAAAGTTGTGGGACACAAGTCAATATGGTTATTTCCTGTGTGGCTTACAGCTGTACGAATCGACAGAAGACAGGATCTAACATCTCGTTATTTTCAGGTAATTTATTTCGCAAATGTTTGTGCTGTGTTAGTGTATATGTGAATGAATGTAACAGTTTCGAAAATGTTCTGAAATATCAATACATTACAGATACGTTTGTTTTTCATGGGGGCAGCGTACATTAAGTGTTTCCCAGTTGTCACATTGATTGGGTGCAACATAAAATGTTATAGGGGTAGGATTCAGTTTTATAAATAATGTGTGCATGCGTGTATGCATATTTGTAACTTTTTTTAAACTCTACTAGATGTCAGCTCATTAATACACTTTTTTTTCTTTATTAAGTCATCTGCATTTAATGAGGCTCTCACCTTTTTGGTCGTCGTTTGCCTTTTCATCTTTGTATGAACCACGATCATGTAACTCATTCTGTACACATTGCAACATTCATTGCATTCTATGCATTTGTTTGACAAACCATGTGAAAGGTTGCCTACTAAAAACAATTGACAGCTTAAATGAGAGAGCACATTTCGTTACATGAGGCGTGTCCTAGGGCAGGTTGGCCAGATAACGTTCGAGAAAGATCTTGATCTGCAGGTGGAAATGGCTGTGGTGGAGCAGCTGGGGAATGTGTTGGAAGATGGGAAAATAATATGTTTGGGACCTTAGAGAAGAATTTCCAACAGGGCTTAATGAGATTTTGACCACTTGCAGTCATTAGCTAATACATGTATAGAGCACTTCAGAAAGTTCAGTTTCGATCATGTTTAGTGGTGCTACTGTTATAGTTAATATGTTATGATATTTGATCTACAAGGTGCATGGATATATTGTGCACATAATAAGGTATTAGGTATATATAGCTATATAGTAATAATCTCTTATTAGTACTGTATATATATGTATATATATATATATATATATATATATATATGATGAAGACTGGGTGCTGTACAGTATAAACACTGGGCCTCCAGTGGGTTCTTGCCGTGCAGCAGCATGAATGTCACCGGTCCGTGCCTGCATCACTTTATCATGTGTCAACTGATAAGGGCTCAGCGGTCTTGTTTTACTAACGGGTGTTCTATTTATGTCTATGATATATACATACACACATGCATGCATGTACACATACATACATACATACATACATACATACATACATACATACATACATACATACATACATACATACATACATACATACATACATACATACATACATACATACATACATACATACATACATACATAATCAGAGCTAATGAATAACGAGCAGCGCCATTTTGTAATTGAAACCCGACCGTGTTTAGTAGTAATAAGAATGACAACACTTCTTACTGTACGGAATCACCCTATATTGGCAACAGTAAGCCTTTTTTACAAACTGGTCAACGTTATATATATATATATATATATATATATATATATATATATGCAGAACAACAGCGCAAGTCAGGTATAGATTGAAGTAGGCCAACTTAATGACATGTAGTTTTATTAATAATAATCGTGTAAACATCAATAATCAAGTGACAAATAACCACAGCAAGCATGCCGGCCCCAGACTGCTAATTTCACCTAATAGATATAACTCGACATCGTAATAAGTGTGTCAACCAATGGTAACAATATTATGACTACTAAATAAATCACTACAAGCTAATATATTTTACCATGTGGGTGGGGGTCACTCCGCCCTAATCACCCAACATTCGTGAAAAATTCATAAGGAAAATTATGGTAACACAACAAACAATGTATAAAGGTTTTACATATCTAGACATTAGTCAACCAATAACTACTAACACATCAGACCGAGAGGTAGGGCCAAACAGCCACACAAATGTACTCGTAAAAAGTACTTGCACTAAAAACCCTGTGTACACAACCGAAAACTTAGTGGAGGGAAAAGCGTTAATGCAAAACCTCGTGTACCAAACTATAACAGGGAAAAGCGTGAAAAAAAAAAAAACTTTGTGAACTATACCTCTCTGTCTTCAGTGTTTCACAGTGTATCCATACATAATGCACAACTTGATTTATTAGATAGCAACTGGGTAACAACTGTTAACCCAATATTAGGGAGGGAGGGTGGGATTTTTCAAACGGAGCGGAATAAACCGACCAACAAAACTGATCTTGCAATAAAATCAACAAATTCAGCGATAAAGATTAATCAGTAACAATAGAAATTCGGAAATATTTGCAGCGCAAAGGTCTCACAACGACACAAGGTAACTTGGAAATCGAGAGAGGCAGGCTCTAGGTCACGTGGTTGGTGTATCCATACGCGTGAGCGAGTAATTAGGCCAATACACTCTCTACCATAAAAGGTCTAACCTCAAATCGCCTTCATTGCCCTGTTCGCCGACCACGTAGTTTAAAACTAGACAATCCTGAAGAACGTCCATTCCATCCATCAAAGGGAGGGAGGGTGGGCAAATTGTTTAAGAACTCAGATTAAACCCAAACTGAATCAATATACGCACAAGACGAAACTAACATCAACTATCACTACACAATAATACGCAAATAAAAAATTACAACAATTCAAGCAAAGCAAAGATTTCTCGTGTACACTCCACGCAATTCCGAAGAAAAAGAGAGGACAGCATCATGGCCGCACTCGCTTTTATAGCGTTATCGGGTGCGCATGCGCGAGCCGCCGTGCATACTCTTGTAGACCAAACAAGTATCGTCCTAATAGCTATGATGCTACAGCATATTACATGAATTAAGTTACGTTGTCATTCCACATAAACGACAGTATGTCCCTGCTGTTTACATACATCCACATATATATGTGGATGTATATATATATATATATATATATATATATATATATTTATATATATATATATATATATATATATATATATACATTCATACATTTATTTATATAGAGTGGCGTAGGCCAAATATGATCAGGTCAGGTCAGGTCAGGTCATGCCCTCTGGCTTGCTACTGGTACAATGTAAACTACCGGTACTACCTGTATCATGGTCGGGCCGTCGGCGACTAAACCGGCACCCCCACCGGGCTTGTCCGGTGAGGAGGGTTGCTAGAAACCCAGTGGCACTAAAAACAAAAACCATCAAAGGGCGGATGAGCTCTCGAGCCAATGGCCATCTAGCACAGTCAGGTCAGGCCCTCTAGCTTGCTACTGGTACCATGTAGATCGGTTCTACCTGTATCATGGCCGAGCCGTCGTCGACTAAACCGGCATCTTTCCATCCCGCACTGGCCAGAGTGGAGAGATAGGCCAATTAATACCAGCTTGAAAAGTACAAAAAAGCCAAGGCCCCCAGTCCCCAGCAGCATCGATGTCTCCGACCTTGGAGGTGATTCGAGTCCTAGAGTACACGCAGGGGGTACTAAGAATCCCTGGGTCAAGAAGAATCACCAGAGGAAAGAGGAAAAGAAGAAGAAACACCAGCAGAAAGAAATACAGAAAATTGCAATGTACAATGTAAGAACCCTATCAAAAGATGAACACGTCCGAGAACTGGAGGAAGAACTCAAAGAAATGAACATCAAATAAGGAGAAAAGAAGAAGGCTTTACCACCCTGCAGAGTGGCCACTTGCTATATCATTCTAAGGCGAACAAAGGACAAGCGGGAGTGGGCTTCCTCATAAACAAGAAATGGAAAGACAACATAACAAGGGTTAATAACATTAGCCCAAGAGTAGCAGAACTTGTTCTACGCATAACAACACGATACCAACTGAAAATAGTTCAAGTATATGCTCCAACTACATCACACTCAGAAGATGAAATAAACATCTTCTACAATGACATCGATAAAATCTTGGAGAATCCAAGCCACTATACAATAGTGATGGGAGACTTCAACGCCAAAGTGGGTGTAAGAATAAACCCATCCGAAACAGCGGCAGGAAGTTTCGGCCTAGGACAGAGGAATGAACGAGGTGATACCTTAATAGAGTGGACAACATCAAAGGATTACAAGATTATGAATACACTATTCCAGAAGAAAATTGAGATGATATGGACATGGAGAAGCCCGGACGATAAAACGAAGAATGAAATTGACTACATCATGACTGACAAGCCGAACACGATCACAGATGTAAGAGTCATAAACCGCATAAACATTGGAAGCGACCATAGAATGTTGATGAGCAACACCAGATTAGACACGAAAGCAGAAAGGAAGAAGCTGCTAAGAAAAAAGAAACCACCAAAAGTCGACACTAGAGAAATTGGGATCAAAAAGAACGAATTCCAACTCGAACTGAAAAATAGGTTCACTGCTCTACAAGAACTGGATGATATTGACACTCTAAATGAAAACATTACAGAAACGATCCAACAGACGGCGACAAGTATAGCCAAACAAAACACCAAACGGGATAAGTCTAGATTATCAACTCAAACAACAGCACTAATGAAAAACGTAGAGAAATGGTAAAAAACACCGGTAGGGACTGCATAGAGTACACATAGATATGCAAGACCCTCAAAAAGAAAGCGAAAGAAGACATAAGAAAATAAAACCTAGACACCATACGAAAAACAATAGAGACATCACAGAGCTTGAAAAGGGTCAGAAGAACACACATCCTAGGCCAAAATAGACTGATAACACTCCTAAACAATCAGGGCAGAGAAATCCAAGACCAGGATAAGATCTTAGAACGAATAGAAGAGTTTTACACCGAACTTTATTACAGCGACCAAACCGTAACAATACGCACAGACCCAAGAGACGTACCATCAGTAACAACATGGGAAGTAGAAGCCGCGTTAAAGAAGATGAAAAACGGGAAGACAACATGAAATGACCAAGTCAACATAGAAACGTTGAAGGCAGGAGAGGATACCATCGCCAAAGCCTTAGCCAAGCTGTATACAAAATGCATATCAAAAAATTTAATCCCCACTACCTGGAAAAATGCGAAGATATTGATACTCTTCAAAAAAGGCAACCAAAAAGACATAAAGAACTATAGGCCAATATGCTTGCTATCGAACATCTACAAGCTATTCACAAAGATTCTAACAGCCAGACTGGAGAGAATACTAGACGATAATCAACCCAGAGAACAGGCAGGATTCAGAGGCGGGTACTCAACAACAGATCACATCCATGTCATAAATCAACTGAAGGAGAAGTGCCGTGAATTCAACATACCACTCTGTATAGCATACGTTGACTATGAGAAGGCCTTCGACTCGGTACAAACCCAGGCAATACTGTCTTCACTCAGACCAATGGATAGAAGATGCATACATACAACTCATGAAATATATATACACAGACAGCTCTGTGACAGTATATCTTCACAAAGAGAGAGAGAGAAAATAAACATCAAAAGAGGAGTGCGACAGGGGGATACCATCTCACCCAAACTATTCACATCAACACTCGAAAGTATCTTCAGAAGACTGAACTGGGAGAACAAAGGCCTGAAAATAGACGGAGAATATCTTAACCATCTCCGTTTCGCTATCTTCCTGTGCACCGAAACACCACAAGAACTAGAAATAATGCTACAAGAACTATGCGAAGAAAGTAACCTAAGCGGCTTGAAGATGAAAATCTCAAAAACAAAAATAATGGTGGAAGACAACACCCCAATATACGTTAATAACACTCAGATAGAGAAAGTGGAGAATTACATATACCTAGGCCAACGCTTCAGCCTTAGGGACAAGAACCAAGACAAGGAAATCCTACGACGAATCACAGCCGGCTGGACAGCATACGCAAAACATCGCGACATCTTCAAAAGTAACTTTACTATCTGTCTAAAAAGAAAGGTTTACAACTCGTGTGTACTGCCAGCTATGACATACGGTGCTGAAACATGGTCACTAACAAAACAAGTTCAGAAAAAACTAGCGGCCGCGCAGACAAAAATGGAGAGGAGTATGTTTAATATAACATACCACGACAGAAAGACAAACACCTGGGTGAGAGCAAAGACAGGAGTCACAGACGTGATAAAAACAACCAGAAGAATGAAATGGTCTTGGGCAGGACACATCAGCCGAGTCAAAGATGACAGATGGACAAAGCACATTACCACCTGGAAACCATACGTAAGGAAGAGATTACGAGGAAGACCAGCAAAACGATGGAGAGACGATTTGGATGAGTATTGGAATGAAACCACCTGGCAGAGAACAGCACAAGATAGGCAAACTTGGAAACAACATACTGAGGCCTTCGCCCAACCACGGAACAATACGGCTGATATATAGATAAGCCAAATAAATTACATTTAATTCAGTAATCACGTGCCAGCAATTATGCAAACATTCACCATCAAACAACATATATCATAACAGCAAGCATGCCGGCCCCCAAATGGTGTGTACACGTAATATCTACAATTCAAAGATGTTTTACGCCAGACTAGCAAACAATGATAACGATATTATTTAATTGTCTCCGGCAGCCACCCGGTACAAGAATTAACTATATCACTACTGACTAGCATTTGCCATTCACGCTATCTCTGTGGGAGTCTCTCCGCCTCAAGGTCACCTGAAATTCACTGTCACCATATCCCACCCAGAAAAGCAGTGTCACTACCTACTGACCCCAGTTAAGATGTAGCTGTCGACTCTGTCACTGTCATAGCCTAGGCAACATCCCAACGCACGTACCTGCTAAAGTCACAATAATTGAGAGGATGGCTATCAACTCTGCCACTGTCAGAGCCTCGGTTACACCCTACCGTAATATCACAACATACTGACCAAAGACAGATATAACTGTTGACTATGTCACTGTCACAGTTTAGGCAACAACATCACACAATGCACCTGCAACATATAAGCAATGGTTCAGATATGTGTGTGTACATTTATGACAATTGAGATATAGCTATCTACTCCATCTCTGTTTCTGCTATATCCCCTACTTATGACCCACAATGCTTCAACAGCAATGCTAACCGTAAGCGACTACACCAGTGAGGTTATCAGCTAACATTACACAACCTGTATATAAAAACTGTACAACATTCGAATTTATTTCCTGCACTTTCCTGAGTCTATTGGCCAAGAAGGAGATGGCATTGTCAGGCTTTAACAAAAATACAAATATATGATTTTTTTAAAGCGTACAGCTGCGCGAATGACCTGTCTTGAGCTCTGGGTCTGGGTGCAATAAAGACGGCAGGGTTCCTATCATTCCTGACCGGAAGGTCAGAGCGAAAACATGTTGGCTGAGACTAACTTATGGCGGCAAGGGAAATAGGTCGACAAACTCACCAGACCACAACTTCGTTCTAATCTTTTCAAGAACATTGGCATGAAGGAACAAAGTTGGCAAGATTTGGATACCCCGTCCTGCACCCGAGAGAACATTCAGCGAGTTCAGTATACCTGGCAAGGGAAGGCCAGTGGTCACTTCCCCCAGGCCATCCACGGGGGAGTGGGCAACAAAGCCAAACCTCTAACCACTTGAAGGTGTCGTGTGGAAGCAGCTGCCGGAGCCATCGTTGCGGAAGCGGGGCGTCGCCTTGCGAGCAACGTACGGAGCCGGATCAGCACCCTGATTGCTTGCCACCTGTGGCAGAACCGCTCGCAACATTTCACACATATTGCGCTGCTCGCGACGTAGCTGGTCGGCGCATCCAGACGACGCTCCACGTACGACTCCCATCGGCGAAGTGCTGCTCTCGAAGCTGCACACGCAGTGAGACGAACCGACTGGTTGACTGACGGTGCTGCGAGCTCGTCGACGTCCACCCTTGGGGGACGAGCCATCGCCGCTGCCACTGACGCTCTGAATGCCTGGTGGGGGGCATTCTGTAACACAACTTAAACATTTTTCCACTGTATATCCCCTGTAATTATTAACCGCAGTACTCAGGACCAGCTGTGTCATTACCTAGCATGAACCGCTATTAACCCATAACCAACCATTAACGTTCGGCCACCTCCATTGCCATGAACATTTTTCCATTTACACTATATGGTTTAAATTAGCGCACGGAATAAAAAAAATGCTGTGTTTACACTGCACGGAATACAGAAACTTCCCCTTTTACACCGCACGGAATATTGTGCCATTTACACCGCATGGCTTAACAAAACGTATCTTCCATTTACACCGCATGGAAATAACAAAACTTTTTCACTGCATGGATTACCCAAATTTACATCCGTTTTCTCACAGCATGGGTTAACCAATTTCCGCCTCCACCGCACGGGTTAGTAAACTGTACAATAATTTTGTTTCACTGCATGAGTCAACCAAACTTATCAGCTTACACCGCACGGAATACAAAACATTCTTCCTTTACACCGCACGGAATACAAAACATTATTCCTTTACACCGCACGGAATACAGCAATTTCTCCGTTTCACTGCTTGGATTACCTAAATTTAACGTTTTTCTCAATGCATAGGTTAGCTAACTGTTCCGCCTCCACCGTACAGATTAGTACAAATTTTCAATAGTTCGTTCACTGTATGGGTTAAACAAACTTATCGTTTTACCCCGCAAATAATAAAACACTTCTCTGTTAAAACAGCACAGAATGCAATCGATTTCCATCACTATTCACGGGTACTTACGAGCACAGAATACATGGTCGGGGGCATAACTTCCCTATGACGTCGAGACGAACTTTACCTGCCGATGTACGTGGCTGCCTCAGAGAACCCACACTAAATGTCCATCCGTGTCGCTATGATCGGACGTCACGTAACGATACACTGCCTATACCTATACCTATATGTTTCGTGCTTCGCTATTATGTGTACGATCCAAATGAGTGACAATTACCTTCCACTGTACCAAGCATATCATTGCAAAATGGTGAATGTAGGTTAAAGTTGCTGGTGATGTCGAGCGATGTCGATAACATCACTGTAAATATCACTAAAAAACACGCTCAGAAACTCCTGATTAGCACATGTAACCATTATTATATTAAGATATCTACTCCCGGATCCCGTAACGTTTTTCGTTTGACTTGATGTGCTACAAACATGTCTCGACAGCGTAGACGACAAACGGACTGCAGTCGAGGTTCTCACTGACACTATTGTCACCGTGAAACACAAAGGCGTCGTCATATGGTCATCCCCAGCGCTCTTCAAGAGTTCGTGTCGTCTCGAGGTCCAAAACTACCCGTTTGACGTACAGGTTCGTTTGAATCACGGGTGGGATTTGCCCTTTTTATGTCTACGTTTACAATAAACTAGAGAATTAAGACGTTCGGCATTTTCTAATTAGTAATATGTGTACATTGTGAAATATCTACGTGATCTTTTATGATATGTACGATTTTGTATTAAATTAAGTTAATAATGTATAATGAGTGTGTGCGTATGTACGTATGAAAGTACATACGTATGTACTACGTACATAGGCACGTACGTACATACGTATCTACATACATACATACATGCATACATTCATTCATACTTACACACACACACACACACACACACACACACACACACACACACACACACACACACACACACACACGCACGCACGCACGCACGCACGCACGCACGCACGCACACACATGTACGTTCACATATACATACATACATACATACATACATACATACATACATACACACATACACACATACATACGTACGTGTGCACATCTATACATACATACGAACGTACGTGCGTATGTATGAATGTACTTATGTACAGACGGACGGATGGAAAGACGAAATTGTACGTAACCATTGTTCGTAACTATGTATGCATCTTTAATATAAAGTAGTTTGTATGTATGTTCTATCATATTTCCGTCAGTTTTGCATGTATGTGGCTAACATTATATATATATATATATATATATATATATAAAATATTCAAAATGGTAAAAAATGTACAGATAAGTTTACAAGATGATCTAGATAAATTGGTTAAATGATCGTGAAAATGGCAAATGTTATTAAATTTTGGGAAGTGTAGATGCATACAAATAGGACATGAAAACATTGAAGAAGAATATAAAATGGGATAGAACCAGGTTCTAGGTAGCAGCAAAAAAGAAAATAACTTAGGAGTACAATTTAGTGCTGACATGAAAGTTTCAGAGCAATGTGGAATTGCTAAACCGCTAATTGTACCCCTTTACAAAGCGATAGTTATGCAGCGTTTGGAAGATTGTATACAAACATGGAGGCCATGTCGTAAGAAGGACATAGATAAGCCAGAAAGAATACAACGAAGAGCAGCTAAAACGATTCTAGAATTGAGAGACCTTAGTTATAAAAGTCACTTATTAGAATGTGGCTTGACAACACCAGACCATGAGACTAAGAGGAGACCAAATGTCAGTGCTTAAAATAGTGAATGGTTATGGGGATATTGATATGAATATGTTCTTCAAACTTAGAGAAAGTAGTAGAACCAGAGGACACAAAGTCACATTAGTTAAGGAACAGTGTAAGTTGGACATGATAAAGTAATCTTGCTCACAGAGGGTTATAAATGAATGGAACAAACTGTCAAATGATTGTGTTAACGCTAGTAGCGTAAATATGTTTTGAAAAAATTGTGTGTGTGTGTGCGTGTGTGTGTGTGCGTGTGCGTGGGTGTGGGTGTGGGTGTGTGGGTATGTGTGTGTGTGGGTGTGTGTGTGTATGTAAATGAGTGAGTGTATGTGTGTGTGAGTGCGTGTATGTGTGTGTGTGTGCGTGTGCGTGGGTGTGGGTGTGGGTGTGTGGGTATGTGTGTGTGTGGGTGTGTGTGTGTATGTAAATGAGTGAGTGTATGTGTGTGTGAGTGCGTGCTTGCGTGTGTGTGAGTGTGTGTGTGTGTGTGAGTGTGTGTGTGTGTGTGTGTGTGCGTGTGTGCGTGCGTGTTTGCGTGCGTGCGTGCGTGCGTGCGTTCGTGCGTGCGTGCGTGCGTGCGTGCGTGTGTATAGTGTCTTAGAGTTTGCTGTTATATTTGTGATTTCTGTTATACTTGTGTTTTTTTGTATTTTATGCAGCAATGCATGCTGAAGTTCGGGTCTTGGAGCCACCAGGGTTCTGAGTTAGAGCTTGTCACGGAACAATACCAAGCGTCACGACTGCTCTACGATAACAACCCGAACGTCGAGTGGAATTTGCTCGGTGTGCCATGTAAGAAGTACCCAAAGCGCTTCCCGTGTTGCAAGGACACATTCGACTACATCGTCTACTTCGTGACGATGCAGCGCCGACCGCTCTACTACCTCTACCACCTTGCTTTCCCCATCGCACAGCTCATGGCTATGGGCGCCTTCGTCTTCCTCATGCCGCCGAAGAGTGGAGCCAAAGTAAGCCTGTCCATCAACATCGTTTTGGCAATGGTTGTCTTCATCCATGTGCTCATGGATAGCATCCCGCCTACGTCAGAAATTATCTCATTGTTCGGTGAGTCGCCTGGAGGTGTTAACCAGATCCGTATCTATGCCAAGTATCATACATACATACATACATACTTACATGTATGCACGCACGCACGCACGCACGCACGCACGCACGCACGCACGCACGCACGCACCCCCCCCACCCCCACCCCCACACACACTTTATTCGTGTTCGATGCCGCCAGCCAAGTACATCTGCGGAGTGACGATGCTGCTGTCCCTCACCACCTACGTGTCAGTCATAGTGATGCACGTGCACTTCAAAGGCACTCATGGCCGCCGTCCGCCAGTTTGGCTGAAGAAACTGCTCTTTTACCACGTCGCCGTGCCGCTGGGCATGGCGAACAACAACTGCTGCGAAGTGTTTTGTGGCTGTCGGGTGAGTTGAGCTTGTATTATTATATTTTACCTTCTTCGTCTTCCCCGTTGATCCCTTCCTCGTTAATTTGTTCCGCCCCTTGACGAGTCGTCTTCTTCTATCGTGATCCTCTGTCATTCTCTCCCACTCTCGGCTGTTCACCTCTGCCCTTTCTTAATTTCGGTCCTTCTCTGTATGTGTGCTGTCCATCGCAGTCTGCTCCTCACTGCCTTCATTTTGAGATGTTTCTTTATTCCCATTGATTTACTTATTATGTCCATCATACGTAGTAACATGCAACGTACATATAATAGTGTGTGTATACCGGATCCTGGAACTGATGCCAGCAAACCTATTGAGTATGTCAGTGTTCGGAGTCAAACATGGATGACTTGTGGTGATTTGTAAAGAAATTACACCAATTAAATGACTAAATTACTTTGTTGACTAATTATATCAGGTGAATACGATGGTTGGAAAATCATCTGTTAGTTCTTATGTTTTTACGATATGAAATCTTTAAAATAAAGAAAGAAAAGGCGGTTGCTGTGTTTAACTGTTAATTTTTTTTTAAGTTACTTGGCAATAAACCGTGTGAATCAGAATCTGAATAACTACGCAATAGATGTCCTTTGTATAGTACTTTGAAACAAATAAAGGAAATAAAGTTATTAGTGCATCAATTCCCTTTTCACAAAATGGCGAAAGGGTGCAGTTGACACAGTGAATGCATTTAGTAAACCATAAAAAAAATCTATGTATGTTAAAAAGCATGTCATGCATTTTTTTTATATTGAAATGATAAGCGGACAATGTCCTTTTAATTGTGAAACAGTCTTTGTTGTGCTAAGTCGGGTGGTCTTATTCGTTTCTTGCAGGCCAACCTGCGTCGACAATCGAGCGTTAATCAGGCAGGCTACTTCGAAGACCAAGAATTCCTCGATAATGACTCGGCCATAAGCGTTGGTGTATCGATGGCAGATATAGACGGACAGTTCTACGACGAGTATGGCCTACTCGAGGGCGAACAGGCCCCCGACCATTCGGCTGCCACCAAACTGGGCACAAGTGGTGCTTCGAACGAGTCATTGACGACCGAAAGCATACACAACAGGTATCCCCGAGTGTTTGTTACGATTACGACTAGGGCAAGGCACCATTGTTTACCACTCACAAGCACAGATAGATCACTCTCATCGCGTGATAACTGCAAACTGTCGAATGTTAGTAACGGTGCACACAAATTTCACTTGTTCCGATATTCTATGCTAGTTTATACGGCCGAATAATTTTGAATGTAGTTAATTAGTAACAACTTAAATAATGTTATGTTCTTTGTGAGAACACCTAACATTCCTTGTAAAAGAGCATTACTTTCCTAAACGCGATAAAAAGGCAGCTAAAACATATAATACATAGGGCATATAATAAATAGGGCATATAACATATAGGGCATATAATATATAGGGCATATAACATATAGGGCATATAACATATAGGGCATATAATATATAGGGCATATAACATATAGGGCATATAACATATAGGGCATGTAACATATAGGGCATATAACATATAGGGCATATAACATATAGGGCATATAACATATAGGGCATATAACATATAGGGCATATAATATATAGGGCATATAATATATAGGGCATATAACATATAGGGCATGTAACATATAGGGCATATAATATATATGGCACATAATATATAGGGCATATAATATATAGGGCATATAACATATAGGGCATATAACATATAGGGCATATAACATATAGGGCATATAATAAAAACAGGCAGTTTTGTAAAAAAAAAACACCATTGAAAGAAAATTCGAAGAGTAAACATTACCCATAGCATCAATCTGTTTTTAGTCCATGCACCAGTTTTATATTTCAGTTTGTACTAGGCACGAGTTTCTTAACTATTATTTATACTTGTATTATATTACCTATGGCGCCTCACTTTCTCCGCCAGGTGACTGCCGACCTGGAGTTATCTCAATTATCTAAGCTGCGGGATGTGGTGCCACCAATCCGGGTGCATATATATTTAGATTAATTAGGGTCTCATCCGGGGATTTGAATAACTAAAATTAGAGTGAAGTGTTATCAGTTTATACGATGCATTCGAATCAACTTTAATTATATTGACGCAACTGTCATACTGAAAAGTTAAATCATACAAAATAATTTTATAGTGCAGAATCTCGATAACAACGCTGATGAGAAACAATTGGTTGAAAAGAAGTGATCATGGTTCGACCCACCAGTACAATAAACCACAGGCAGATTGGGTGAGAAGAAGTGTTGCTCCAAGAAGCTCACCATATCTACTTTTGTGGAAAATAATTACTTTTGCATTATATCGAGTTCAGATTTTTTTTTATTTTTGACATTTTCGTGAGTATCAAACATAAGTACCGTCAGAAAAGATATAACACATGAATTTGACGGGACTAATAAAGCATCCAATCAAAACCGGTGTAACTCATCTTCAAAATTTACGTTATGTTCGCCTTCAAAACATGTATTAGTCTGTCTTCATATGCAGTAAAGCAGTATCTGTATATGTCTCAAAACTAGCATATTTTAATTCGTTACGAAATCGTGTACTTTCGAAAATATTAAGAGGCGAAAGATAACGATAGTGGCATGTTTTGTATGGATATAACAGTTAACCAACTTTATTAGAATACTAATACTAATAAACATAGTATTATAATGTCCCATAAAGGCAGCGCCGTACAACAGCGGTTCGGTTAAACAATGGAAATTGGGCCTCCGTGTATCCACAGCAGCGTGAGCGCCCAAAACAGCAGCGACAACAGCCGCCTGAGCCGTAGCAGGGACTCAACCCGCAATGAGAACCGAATCGACGGCTTCTCTCAGGACCCGAGAGCTAGCCAGTCCGACTTTCACAAGCCACCGGATCAACTATCCTTGAAAGATCAGGTAATCTTTTATGTAGCACATGCATTTGATCTTAAGGTATTTTTATTGTTAAAGTATTTTTATTGTAAGGTACTCGTGAGTTTGACTTAGTTCATGGGATGCGTTATGCAACGAGGGAGATGGAGTTTGATTTACTTACTTACTTATGCCCATCGCCCCTCTTGGGGCATAGGCCGTCGACAACAGATCACCAGAGTCCCCTGTCCTGGGCCATCCTCTCTAACTGGTTCCAGGTGTAGCCCATCTTCCTGGTGTCTGCCTGGAGGTCCCGTCGCCACGTGTTTCTTGGTCGTCCTCTTCTCCGTTTGCCTTCAGGATTCCATGTCAGCGCTTGCCTGGTGGTGCTTGTTACTGGTTTTCGGAGCGAGTGGCCAATCCAGGCCCATCTTCTTCTTCTGATTTCCTCTTCGACAGGTCGTTGTTGTGTCTTTTCCCACAATTCACTGTTGCTGATGGTGTCTGGCCAGTGGATCTGGAGGAATCTTCTCAGGCAGTTGTTGACAAAGGTCTGCACTTTGTTGATGGTGGTGTTGGTTATCCTCCATGTCTCTGCTCCATACAACAAGACTATCTTCACGTTGGAGTTGAACAACCGGATCTTTGTGCGTGATGACAGTACCCTGGAGCTCCAGATGTTCTTCAGTTGCAGGAATGCCACTCTTGCCTTGCCTATCCTTGCTCTGACGTCTGCGTCTGTGCCGCCCCGCTTGTTGATGACACTGCCGAGGTATGTGAAGGTCTCTACCTCCTCCAGTGCATTCCCCTCCAGTGTGACTGGGTCAGTGCTGGCTGCATTCATCCTGAGGACCTTGGTCTTTCCTTTGTGGATGTTCAGGCCCACTTGTAAGGAGACAGCTGCCAGTTCTGTCGTCTTGTCCTGCATCTGTTGATGGCTGTGAGACAGCAGTGCCAAGTCATCGGCGAAGTCCAGGTCTTCAAGTTGCGTCCATAGTGTCCACTGGATCCCGCTTGTCCTCTGTACTGTGGTCATCTTCATAATCCAGTCAATGGCCAGGAGGAAGAGGAATGGGGACAGCAGGCAGCCTTGTCTTACTCCAGTCTTTACCTCGAAGCGACAGGTGAACTGTCCTCCATGGATTACCCTACAGCCTGTTCCGTCATAGCTGTTCTTGATTAGGTTGACCAGTTTAGTGGGTACCCCATAGTGTCGTAGCAGTTTCCAGAGGGTCTTCCTGTCAACACTGTCAAATGCCTTTTCATAGTCAACGAAGTTCACGTAGAGGGAAGAGTTCCATTCTAAGGATTGTTCTACTATGATGCGCAATGTTGCGATCTGGTCTAAACATGACCTGTTCTGGCGGAATCCGGCTTGCTGGTCTCTAAGCATTGGGTCGACCATATCTTTCATCCTTTCCAAGATGATCCTGTTGAAGACTTTCCCTGGCACTGACAGGAGTGTGATCCCTCTGTAGTTAGCACAATTTCTGAGGTCTCCTTTCTTGGGGATCTTGATGAGGTAGCCTTCTCTCCAGTCTGCTGGCACTTCTTCCTCTTCCCATATCTTCCCAAATAGAGGGTAAAGTAGTTCCACGGAAGTGTCCACAACTGCCTTGAGTGCTTCTGCCGGAATATCATCTGGCCCTGATGCCTTATTGTTCTTCAGCTGTTGTATAGCTTTCTTGATTTCTTCTCTGGCAGGTCTGTCGCAGTTAATAGGTAGGTCATCTTCTGCTGGGTGGATGACAGGCGGGTTTGGCGGGGCGGGTCTATTCAGGAGTTCCTCGAAATGCTCGGCCCATCTGTCCAGCTGTTGTTCATTTCCTATGATAGCATTTCCCTCTTTGTCCTTCACTGGTCGCTCTGGGTGGCAGTACTTGCCTGACAGTTTCCTGGTAGTGTTGTAAAGCTCTTTCATGCTTCAGGAGTTTGATTAAGCACCACGTAATTCGTATTTTTAATATTTGTAACCTAAAACAAATACCAGTCACACATTCAAATTGCATAGGAAAGGTGTTTATATATTGTAAACCAAAAGGAAGCAAAATAAATCCCTTAACAAATATGGTATTCAATATTCATAGATCTCGAGGATTTGAAAATGAAAATTGCTTTGAATAGCACGAATCCTTAGCATATCTGCTTAATTTGCCAATGTAAAGTTTGTTTTTATGATATGTGTTTATTGCTGCTCTCATTTTTTTCCCGGAGTGAGGCTGGCATCGATACCGGTCGTCGATTTTGTTTTCCTTCTTCCGTCACTGATGTTTTAATTTCCGTCATAATGAAAAGCACACTCCAGGCGAATATGTGTGCGGCAAACGGTGGCGACACAGCGCGGAGACTGGACCATCGAGTTGGCGCTACACGATGAGCCGATAACTAGTCTGTAACTCTGCTTTCTCCGTCAGGTGACAGCCAACCTGGAGTTATCTCAATTATCCAAACTGCGGGATGTGGCACCACCATTCTGGGTGCATATATATTTAGATTAATTAGGCTCTCATCCGGGGATTTTGCTAACTGAAATTAGAATAAAGTTTTATTAGTTGATTCGATGCATTCGAATCAACTTTTATTATATTAACGCAACTGTCATACTGAAAAGTTAAATCATGATTGTCAAAAGTTGAAACATCTCTTCGGAACCAAACTCTTTTTTCGGATAATTCACGAACGCGATCGAGAGTGGGATAAGCGATACTAACTTGGAGGTGAATGGTACTTGATAAATACTGCGCTGTTCGCGATGTGTTACTAATAACCTATTGCACTGTCCGTCAGGTGTCGGTTAACATCATCGATGTGCTGGTTGATATTCTCGAGGAGCTGCGTCTGGTGCACACGATACAGTCTAACATACAGTTGGACTCGGACTCGAGCGAGTTCGTTAAGGCCGAGTGGCACAAGGTGGCGGCCATCATCGACCGAGGCTGCCTCTTCCTCTACACACTCAGCTGCTTATTGCTGTGTGGCGTGCTGTGGTACAGCGTTGGCAGTAACCCCGAGCTCGCCAGTATTCGGTTGCCCGACGATATCTGAATTTCCTTATTTAAAGAAGGTAAAACGTCTGATCGTTGTTATAATAAAATGATTCCATATAGTATAAACTATATATGTATGTATGCATGCATGCATGCATGCATGCATGCATGCATGCATGCATGCATGCATACATACATACATACATACATACATACATACATACATACATACATACATACATACATACATACATACATACATACATACATACATACATACATACATACATACATACATGAACGACTATTTCTGGTGGTTCTTCTGACCCATCTTTTGGCAGATTTATATATTTCGTGTGATCTTTGCATAAATTGTCATAGTGTTAACACGGCCGTCTTTAGTTCACGGGAGATCATCAATGCAATAACCCCGTAAGTGTCATACAGTAAATGTTTGCCTTATCTTCGAAAATGGTCGCTAGGTGTCTCTACTTTATGCTGAATTTACTGGACGAGGGCACATACGCGCTTCAAACACAAAATACAGTACCTTAAGCATAAAGTGGAGGACCTAGCTACAGTTGTAATGTGAGTCACACGTGTTGGCCATGTACTCATCGGGTAAATTTAATGATCATTAAAGTGTGGACCACCCAGTGGTCAACATTATAATCTGTTTTATCGCATGATGGTTTCTTAAACATTACTGCTGTTCATATGCAATATATCTTTATGAAGGGTTGGCGGATTAGACTATGTTTCCTGAAAAGCTCCACAAACACCACTCTAATAAATATATCAATTAAACAACGTGCAGAGCCAGCCACCCCCTGATCAATATGAAAGAATTTGGTATTAAGGCACAGTCTCACTCGATTTCTGGTCATCAAAAAGAAAACTACCTTCTTCAAACTGAATGCGTTCCACACTCGGAACGCAAAGTCCAATAGGTTCAACGGCCAGAATGTTGTTCCAGTGGAAAGTGATTATGTTGCAATACCACTGCGGATGGCACAGGTCGTTGCTAGTGGAGGCAAAGTCAACATTGTCAACTTCCTTGGCAATAGTGAATGCAGCAAGACACACACAGTCATTGGAGCTATGATGTATGCAGTTACAAAGGACTGATTAAAAACCTGAAAGATGAGACTAGTGTGAACAGTGTTCCTGATCGACGAAAAGAGTAGCGGATAGAAGCTAGGGGTGGTGGCTGCTTTGTACGCCAAAGACGACACATTTGGGGCAACTGCAATACGCAACCAGAACAATCTTATTAAAGACGTGCATGCTAATACGTATATCGTAAACTTCTGCTGTGACCCTATGACCAGTGCAATGCACTAAGCCTCACGTCATCGTCACCTCAGCACAAGCATGGCCGGTCACGCCCAGCAAGGCTCTTCAGGGGTTCTTTTCTGTCTCGGCGAATACAACAATGACTTCTGAACTTTCTTTGTGAGACATGAAGTGCGGACACTCAACAGGAGGCTAACACCAGAATAATTATTCACTCTGTTTACAGTGCCCAGAATGCCAGAGATTCGCAAAGAAGCGCAGCTGTACGATGCGTACCATAACCTTTGTCAAAGGCAATATCAATTAATCAGATAGTGGCAACTATTACAAACTGACAGCACTTAGTTTCAATGTTTCAGTGCTGGATCCTGTCGATGATGCCGTTACCATAAGAAAAAATGTACAAAGCTTCATAAATTAGGACAGATATAGCGAATTTGATGTGTAATATTGTATTTTCTGCATCCATTAGTAGCTCCATGGAACAAAATTAAGTTTGATCCCTGTTATGTTGACGGGCGAGAGATGGTTGCTTGTTAACTACAAGCTATTTTCTGTGCCTTGTTAGTTTACTTATATCAAGCATGCAGTCATACTAGTAGAATTGAGTCTGCACGTCGTGAATATGTAAAAAACCGGCATGTGCTTTCCGGAGTGAAATCGAACATCTCGATGACGTAGTACACATTTCTACACACGTTGCACTTGCACGCACATGTTCGCATACGGAATCACCATATTAACTAGTGCAAATATATGTATGTCTCTCTGTCTGTCTGTCTGACTGCCTGCCTGCATGTATGTCTGTCTGTCTGCCTGTCTGTCTGTATGTATGTTGTATAATATATTGTTTTTGTTTTCATTTGACTTTTTGCGCAGGGTTGGCATGTAACGAAGTGAAAGTACTTCGTTACAATACTTGAGTAGTTATTTCAGGTAACTGGCGTGTAACGAAGTAGAATTTTGACTAAATACTTTTACTTATAACGAAGTAGTTTTATCTAAAGTAACGCGACTTTTTACTCCGTTACTTTTATTTACTTCGCAATATATTTTCGTGACATTTGTTTGCGAAACCGCTGCTGCCGGTGGCGCTCCACCGTCAACGACATTTCAAAAACTGTTCATAGTCGTCAGGCCAAAAGCTATTAGTATCATTCAATCGCATGCCAGTTCGCGATCATATTTGCATGCATACCTCTCTTCGGGAAATCGACGCAACTACTGTTTTATATCTACGTCAATGAACGAAGTCTGCCAAATATTGGCGTAGGTCGTTGGCGTTGACATGAAATGTCACTTCGAGCACACAACGCTTGAACGCCATCTCAAACTATTAATCAGTAAGTTTCCATTACGTATTATAAATATAAAAATTTGCAATTTCGACTATGTATTGATAATCCACATACACTGACGCAATTCTGATATTCGTGAGCGAACGCGCATCGTGGAGCAAGAACGAGAACCGATTTTCGTCCATTGGCATTGTCATCAACGGCTTTACCGGCTTACGTCAGCATTAAACAGCATTTTACTTTCACGAATAAAATTAATATTGAGATGTTTAATACATTTATAATAGTTCTTACTCTACAGAACTAAACAGTAAAGAATTGATATTCTGCCATTTGGCAGCATCTTTTCCCAGCAATGGCTTATTCAAGCTGACCCATAAATAATATCAAGGACAGGGACAGGGGCCCTGACAGGTCACTTTCAATTGCAATTAGCAACAGCATTCCTCTGTATGTATGTCTTCTGATCAATTCTAGCCCCAACTGGTACCAGGTAACCATCTCAGCTAGCTGCTAAAGCGTGTTGTTTCAATGTTTGTGTGAGTTGATAAGACATGTCTGGGAAGACATGAGAAGGTGGGGGATCACAAGCCAGATGGCTTCATCAGCTAGGCATCAAATGTTTTTTTTTATTTTACTATATGCAGTGTAAGGTTTTATTAACTCTGACCAGTTTCCCTGAGAGGCTACTACTAGTACTGGACTGACCCTCTACCTACTCAGATAAAATCACACCTGCGTATACATATCATGTTGTACAATCTAGCTCCTAGCTTCCAGTGGAACAGATCGATAAAAGACAGATTGTGCCTCATCATTAATTAAGTTCTGTATTTAACTGAAATTATTTGATGTTGATAATGTAAGTTTCAAAGCATCCAAGTGAGCACCATGTTCAAGGGTGGCAGACCGATTGACCAGCTAAGGTTGTCTGGGAGCACATTAGTAGTGGATAAGTCTAGATGACGGAGCAAGGACGGGGACCACGAGTACAAGTTACTTCCGTTTCCGGTTGCGCGCGCAACTTTGTGGGTAATAAAAGAGCGCCCCCTTAGCGACTATAGCAGTTCCCCTGGCGACTGTAGCGAACCCTAACCACAACTCTAACGCTCTGACGGCTGTATAACCTTAACTTTCTGTCGACTATCTAACCCTAACCCTAATCCGAACCCTATCCCTAACCACAACATCGGCGCTCCTTAGCGAATAAGGGACTGGTCAAGGAAGGGTCAAGGAGTCAAGACTTAGGATCAGAGGTCATCCACCTAAGTAAGGAGCGGCGCGCGGCGGCGGCGGTGGGGGCGGGGGCGGAGGCGGCGGCGGGTGGCATTCGTGAGTGAACAAGGATCAAAGGACCTGTCAGCAGCATTAATTAACAGGGTCATTAACAGGGATCAAAGGGGCTAACGAGGAAACGAGAAACCAACACAACACGGTATCGTACGAGTGCGCACGTATTTGTTTTATTATACAAACATTTTAACATATGTTAAAATATATATTATAAGTAATTTTTTTAAAAAGTAAAAAATCACAGAATACAGTAATTATATATGTAATTTTTAAAAACACAGCCTTCTGGGTAGCCTGAGCGCCCCCTGGCGGTTGTAGTTAACCCTAGCCGTCTGTCCGAACCCTAATCGTAACCCTAACCGTCTGTCGGCTGTGAACCATAATCCTAACCCTAACCGTCTGTCGTAGCAACGACTGAAGGACTGACGAAGGAGTGGTCAAGGAGTCTTGACGTAGGATCAGAGGTCATCATCGGATGTAAGGAGCGCGAGCGGCGGCGGCGGCGACGGCTGCATTCGTGATACAAGACTAAGGCATAGGCAGTATATACGGTTCAACTTAAGACGACATACAATGAAAACTTTCCTATATAATGTGATGATGTTATATGTATTGTATAGCCTACATGTATGACTACATATTTCTCGCTTGGTGTATGGAAATTCAACCGTTCAGTTATTATCTGCTAGCAGGGTGAAATGTAGTCATCTTTCTTTTGTTAGCGTAGTTAGAAACCAACACAACACCATAATGAATAACAGCATAAGCAAATTGTGCGTATGTCCATGTGTGTGAATATCGAGAATACAATACTCTTGATCAAATTGTCATGGAAGTTCGTCAGTTAATATGAAACCATATCTCACGAAGCAGGCCCAGACACGTGCCGCAAGATAATTAGATTATCGACCGAAGGGCGGCGCGTGACATAACGGTCTAGCATACCACACGTGCGCTGTGCCGTCTGTCAACCCACCGGCAATGTGTTAAAGTAGGTCACAAGACGTATATGTAAGCGGTGTATTCATCATGTTTTTATTAGTATAATATGACAAAGCAACCTATCAATGACGCTAAGTCTAAAAGGTAAGTGAATATATATTACTATAAAGTGAACATACTGATAATATTGCTAATCGTAAAAGATAGACAAGTAAATTACTTATAATATGCTAATTTTAAATTATAAGGCGATGACGGCACTATTAAAAATAAATAGAAGTCAACAGTTCTACGCGGACATGTTCGTGGTGGGGCGGTGGTGGTGGTGGTCTCAGCACACATTTCTATACTTTATGACACTGTCTCCAGCCTGCCTTCTCCAATTCCCCAATCTCAGCATACATTTATTTATTTTCTGACACTGTCCCCACCATGCCTTGCTGTTTCTCACCGTGTCAGCTTATATATATATATATATATATATATATATATATGTATATATATATATATATATATGTACTTTATAACACTCCAGCCTAAGTTGCTGTTTCTCACTGCCTCAGCATATATTTCTATAGTTTAAGACACTGTCTCTAGCCTGCCTTGGTAGGTCACTGTCGTGACATCAGAGCCCATAAACCTCATATATGTAGTCATCCTTTATATGTCGATCCTTCATAACAGTGCAATAACCTATACATATTTCATACACGTATATTTATTGATTATATATTTAATAAAATTGTCCCTTAGAGCTTGTGGAACGAATACGGTGCATAGGAGGAACGTGTAGACATTACCGTCGCAGCACTCCTTTACATATACACCACCACCACCACGCACACGCACAAACGCACGTATGCAAACACGCACGCACGGACGTGCGCACACACTAAGCGTGAAATATACATACTGAGAGAACAGTTCCTACTTACAGCCACATCCTGGCTCCTTAAACAATGCCTCCGCCATACTGCCCTCTCTCTCTCCTACCTCCACCAATATCCTGACTACTTACTCATAGCCTCTGCCATACAGTCCACTGTCTCTCCTAGTTCCAATCACATCCTGGCTCCTTACACACTGCCTCTGCCATACAGTCCTCCGTTTCTCCTACCTCCAGCCACATCCTGGGTCATTACAGACTACCTCCACCATACTGCCTCTGTCTCTCCTACCTCCAGCTATATCCTGGCTCATTAAACACTGCCTCCACCATCCTGTCCTCTGTCTCTCCTACCTGCAGCCACATCCAGGGTACTTACAAACTGTAAGTACCCTAGATGTGGCTGCCTCCGCCATAAAGTCCTCTGTCTCTCCTACCTCAAGCGCCATCCTGTCTCCATACACACTGCCTCCACCATACAGCCCTCTGTCTTTACTACCTCAAGCGCCATCCTGTCTCCATACACACTGCCTACGCCATACAGCCCTCTGTCTCTCCTACCTCAAGCGCCATCCTGTCTCCATACACACTGCCTCCACCATACAGCCCTCTGTCTCTCCTACCTCAAGCGCCATCCAGTCTCCATACACACTGCCTCCACCATACAGCCCTCTGTCTCTCCAACCTCAAGCACCATCCTATCTCCATACACACTGCCTATGCCATACAGCCCTCTGTCTCTCCTACCTCAAGCGCCATCCTATCTCCATACACACTGCCTATGCCATACAGCCCTCTGTCTCTCCTACCTCAAGTACCATCCTATCTCCATAAACACTGCCTATGCCATACAGCCCTCTGTCTCTCCTACCTCCAGCCACATCCTGGCTCCTCAAACATTGCCCCCGCCATAGTGTCCTCTGTCTTTCCAATCTCCAGCCACATCCTGGCTACTTACACACTGCCTCCACCATACAGCCCTCCTTACACACTACCTCAATCATACATTCCTCTGTCTTTCCTATCTCCTGCCACATCCTGATCCTTCCACACTGCCTCCTCCATACTGTCCTCTGTCTCTCCTACTTCCAGCCACATCCTGTATCTTTTCCCCCTCTGCCTTACTGTCCTATCTCTATCCTACTTTTGTAGTCAGTGCTTTGACCACTGTGGATGGGAGTGTATGTGTCTCTGATGCAACATGTCAGTGCACTGACCATTGTGGATGGGTATGTCTGTGTCTCTGGTGGAACATGTCCGTGGTTTGATCACTGTGGATGGCTATGTCTCTGTCTGTGGTGAAACATGTCAGTGTTCTGACCATTGTGGATGGGTGTGTCAAACATGCAGTGCTCTGACCACAGTGGATGAGTGTGTCTGTGTCTCTGGTGGAACATGTCAGTGTTCTGACCACTATGGATGGGTGTGTCTGTGTCTGTGGTGCAACATGTCAGTGCTCTGACCAATGTGGATGGGTGTGTCTATGCCTCTGGTGGAACATGTCAGTGTTCTGACAACTGCGGATGGGTGTGTCTGGAACATGTCAGTTCTCTAACAATTGTGGATGGGTGTGCCAAACATGTCAGTGCTATGACCACTATGGATGGGTGTGGCTGTGTCCCTGGCAGAAAATGACAGTGCTCTGACCACTGTGGATGGGTGTGTCTGTGTATCTGGTGGAACATGTCAGTGTTCTGATCACTGTGGACGGGTGTGTCTGTGTCTCTGGTACAAAATGTCAGTGCTCTGTTCAATGTGGATGGGTGTGTATGTGTCTCTGGTGGAACATGTCAGTGCTCTGACAACTGTTCATGGGTGTGTCAAACATGTCAGTCCTCTGATCTCTGTGGTTGGATGTGCTGTGTCTTTGGTGGAACATGTCAGATCTCTGACAATTGTGGAATGGGTGTGCCAAACATGTCAGTGTTCTGACAACTATGGATGGGAGTGTCTCTGTCTCTGGCAGAACATGACAGTGCTCTGAACACTGTGGATTGGTGTGTCTGTGTCTCTGGTGGAACATGTCAGTGCTCTGACCACTGTCGTTGAGTGTGTCTGTGTCTCTGGAGCAACATGTCAGTGACCACTGTGGATGGGTGTGTATGTATCTCTGGTGGAATATGTCAGTGCCCTGACCACTGTGGATGGGTGTGTCTGTTCCTCTGGTGCAACATGTCAGTGCTCTGATCACTGTCGAAGGGTGTATCAAACATGTCAGTGCTCTGACCACTGTGGATTGGTGTGTCTGTGTTTCTGGTTGAACATATCAGTATTCGGACCACTGTGGTTGGGTGTATCAAACATATCAGTGCTCTAACCACTGGGGATAGGTGTGTTTGTGTCTCTGTTGGAACAGGTCAGTGCTCTAATCACTGTGGATGGGTGTGTCTGTGTCTCAGGTGCAATATATCAGTGCTGTGACAACTGCATATTGGTGTATTAAATACGTCAGTGCTCTGACCTCTGTGGATGGGTGCATATGTGTCTCTGTTGGAACATGGCAGTGCTTTCATCACTGTGGATGGGTGTGTCTGTATCACTGGTGGAACATGTCATTGCTTTGACCACTGTGGATGTTTATGTCTGTGCCTATGATGGAACAGGTCAGAGCTGTGATCACTGTGGATGGGTGTTGCTGTGTCTCTGGTGCAACATGTCAATGCTCAGACCGCAGTGTATGGGTGTGTCTGTATCTCTGTTGGAATATGTCATTGCTCTGACCATGGTGGATAGGTGTGTCTGTGTCTCTGGTGGAATATGTCAGCACTGGGGTTAGGTATATCAAATATGTCTGTGCTCTAAACACTGTGGATGGGTGTGACGGTGCCTCTGGTGCAACATGTCAGTGCTCTGACCACAGTGGATGGGTGTATAAATGTCTCTGGTGGAACCTGTCATTGCTTTGATCACTGTTGTCCGGGGTGTGTCTTTATCTCTAGTGGAACAGGTCAGTGCTCTGATCACTGTGGATGGGTGTGTCTGTGTCTCTGGTGGAACATGTCAGTGCTCTGATCATTGTGGATGGGTGCGTCTGTGTCTCTGGTGCAAAATGTCAGTACTCTGACCACTGTGGTTGGGTGTATCAAACATGTCAGTGCTTCAAACACAATGGATGGGTGTATCTGTGTCTCTGGTGGAACTTGTCAGTGCTTTAATCACTGTGGTTGGGGAGTCTGTGTTTCTGGCGCAACTTGTTAGTGCTCTTACCACTGTCAGTGGGTGTGTCTGTGTCTCTGGTGCAAAATGTCAGTGCATTGACCACTGTGGATGGGTGTGTCTGTATTTCTAGTGGAATATGTCAGAGCTGTGACCACTGTGGATGGGTGTGTCTTTGTCTCTTGTGCAACATTTCAATGCTCTGACCACTGTGGATGGGTGTGTCTGTGTCTCTGGTGAAACATGTCATGGCTCTGACCATTGTTGATGGTTGTTTCAAACATGTCAGTACTCTGACCACTGTGGATGGGTGCATCTAGGTCTCTGGTGCAACATGTCAGTGCTCTGATCACTGTGGTTGGGTGTATCTGTATCTTTGGTGAAATATGTCAGTGCTCTGACCACAGTGTATGGGTGTGTTTGTGTCTCTGGTGCAAAATGTCAGAGCTCTGACTACTGTGGATGGGTGTGTCTGTGTGTCTGTTGGAACATGTAACTGCTCTGACCACTGTGGATGTTTGTGTCTCTGCCTATAGTGCAACAGGTCAGTGATTTGATCACTGTGGATGGGTGCGTCTGTGTCTCTGTTGGAACATGTAACTGCTCTGACCACTGTGGATGTTTGTGTCTCTGCCTATAGTGGAACAGGTCATTGCTTTGATCACTGTGGATGGGTGTGTCTAGGTCTCTGGTGCAACATGTAAGTGCTCTGACCACAGTGGATGGATGTATCTGTGTCTCTGGTGGAACCTGTCATTGCTTTGATCACTGTGGATGGGTGTGTCTAGGTCTCTGGTGCAACATATAAGTGCTCTGACCAGTCAATGCTTTCTTTAATCACTGTGGTTGGGGGGTGTCTGTGTTTCTGGTGCAACATATTAGTGCTCTGACCACATTCGGTGGTTGTGTCTCTTGTGCAAAATGTCAGTGCACTGACCACTGTGGTTGAGTGGTCTGTATCTCTGGTGGAATATGTCAGTGCTCTCACCACTGTGGATTGGTTTCTGTGTCTCTTTTGCAACATGTTATTGCTCTGACAACTGTTAATGGGTGTTTCTGTGTCTCTAATGGAAAATGTCAGTGTTCTGACCACTGCAGATGTGTGTATCAAACATGTTAGTGTTCTGACCATTGTGGATGGGTGTGTCTGTGTCTGTGGTGCAACATATCAGTGCTCTGACCACTGCAGATTGGTGTATCAAATAGGTCAGTGTTCTGACCTCTGTGGATGGTTGTGTCTCTGTATCTGGTGCAACATGTCAATGCTCTGACCACTGCAGATTGATTGGTGTATCAAATATGTCAGTGCTCTGACCTCTGTGGATGGTTGTGTCTCTGTCTCTGGTGCAACATGTCAATGCTCTGACCGCTGTGGACGAGTGCATCTGCGTTTGTGGTGGAACACGTTTGTGCTCTGACCATTGTCGATGGGTGTTTCTATGTCTCTTGTGGAACGTGTAACTGTTCTGACCACTGTGGATGAGTGTATAAAACATGTCAGTGCTCCGACCACTGAGGATAGGGGTGATTGTTACCAGTTATCTGTACTCAGTGGATGGGTGCGTCTATATCTCTGGTGCAACCTGTCAATAATCTGACCACTGTGGATGAGTGCATCTGTGTTTCTGGTGGAACATGTCAGTGCTTTGATCACTGTGGATGGGTGTCTGTGTTTTTGGTGCTACATGTTAGTGTTCTTACCACTGTTGGTGGGTGTGTCTGTGTCTCTGGTGCAAAATGTCAGTGCACTGACCACTGTGGATGGGTGTGTCTGTATCTCTGGTGGAATATGTCAGTGCTCTGATCAATGTGGATAGGTGTGTCTCTAGTGCAACATGTTAGTGCTCTGACTACTGTCAATGGGTGTGTTTTTGTCTCAGGTGCAACGTGTCAGAGCTGTGACCACTGTGGTTGGGTGTATTGGTTTCTCTGGTCCAACATGTCACTGCTCTGACCACTGTGGATGTTTGTGTCAGTGCCTGTAGTGGAATAGATCAGTGCTGTGATCACTGTGGATAGATGTGTCTGTGTCTCTGGTGGAACAGGTCAGTGCTCTGATCACTGTGGATGGGGGTGTATGTGTCTCTGGTGGAACATGTCAGTACACTGACCACCGTGGTTGGGTGTATCAAACTCTGACTCTGACTCTGACTACTGTCAATGGGTGTGTTTTTGTCTCAGGTGCAACGTGTCAGAGCTGTGACCACTGTGGTTGTGTGTATTGGTTTCTCTGTTCCAACATGTCACTGCTCTGACCACTGTAAGTGTTTGTGTCTGTGCCTGTAGTGGAACAGATAAGTGCTGTTATCACTGTAGATGGATGTGTCTGTGTCTCTGGTGGAACAGGTCAGTG
This sequence comes from Lamellibrachia columna, assembly GCA_963662155.1. NCBI lineage: Eukaryota > Metazoa > Annelida > Polychaeta > Sabellida > Siboglinidae > Lamellibrachia > Lamellibrachia columna. Next base: position 23,284,653 of record OY759269.1, read on the forward strand.
CTCTAACCACTGTGGATGGGTGTGTGTGTGCCTCTGGTGCAACATGTCATTGCTGTTATCACTGTGGATGGTGTTTATGTGTCTCTGGTGCAACATGTCAGTGCTTTGACCACAGTGGATGGGTGTATCTGTGTCTCTGGTGGAACTTGTCAGTGTTTTAATCACTGTGGATGGGGGTGTCTGTGTTTTTGTTGCTATATATTAGTGCTCTTACCACTGTTGGTGGGTGTGTCTGTGTCTCTGGTGCAAAATGTCAGTGCACTGACCACTGTGGATGGGTGTGTCTGTATCTCTGGTGGAATATGTCAGCGCTCTGATCAATGTGGATAGGTGTGTCTATGTTTCTGGTTGAACATGCCAGTATTCTGACCACGGTGATTGGGTGTATCAAACATATCAGTGCTCTAACCACTGTGGATGGGTGTATCTGTGTCTCTGTTGGAACACGTCAGTGCTCTGGTCACTGTGGATGGGTGGATCTGTGTCTCAGGTGCAACATATCAGTGCTGTGACCACTGCATGTTGGTGTATTAAATACGTCAGTGCTCTAACCGCTGTGGATGGGTGCATATGTGTCTCTGTTGTAACATGGCAGTGCTTTCATCACTGTGGATGGGTGTGTCTGTATCACTGGTGTAACATTTCAGTGTTCTAACAACTGTGGATGTGTGTCAAACATGTCAGGGCTCTGACCACTGTGGATTGGTGTGTCTGTGTCTTTAGTGGAACATGTCAGTGCTATGATCAATGTGGATGGGTGTGTCTGTGTTTGTGGTGCAACATGTCAGCGCTCTGACCATTGCGGATTGGTGTATAAAATATGTTAGTGCTGTGACCACTGCATATTGGTGTATTAAATACGTCAGTGCTCTAACCGCTGTGGATGGGTGCATATGTGTCTCTGTTGTAACATGGCAGTGCTTTCATCACTGTGGATGGGTGTGTCTGTATCACTGGTGTAACATTTCAGTGTTCTAACAACTGTGGATGTGTGTCAAACATGTCAGGGCTCTGACCACTGTGGATTGGTGTGCCTGTGTTTCTAGTGCAACATATCAATGCTCTGAGCACTGTGGATGAGTGCATCTGTGTTTCTGGTGCAACGTTTTGATCACAGTGGATGGGGGTGTCTGTGTCTCTGGTGCAAAATGTTAATGCTCTGACCACTGTCGATGGGTGTGTTTTTTCTCTGGTGCAACATGTCAGAGCTCGAACCACTGTGGATGGGTATGTCTGTGTCTCTGGTGGAACATGTCACGGCTCTGACCACTGTGAATGTTTATGTCTGTGCCTATTGTGTAACCGGTCAGTGCTGTGATCAATGTGGATGGGTGTGTCTGTGTCTCTTGTGCAACATATCAATGCTCTGACCATTGTGGATTGGTGTATAAAACATATCAATGCTCCGACCATTCTGGATAGGGGTGTCTGTGTCTCTGCTGGAACATGTCAGTACTCTGACAACTGTGGTTGGGTGTATCAAACATGTCAGTGCTCTAACCACTGTGGATGGGGGTGTCTGTGTCTTTGTTGGAACATGTCAGTGCTCTGATCACTGTGGATGATTTTGTCTGTGTCTCTGGCGGAATATGTCAGTGCTCTGACCACTACGGATAGGTTTATCAAACATGTTAATGTCCTGACCAATGTGGATGGGTGTGTCTGTCTCTCTGGTGGAACATGTCATTGCTTTGACCACTGTGGATGTTTATGTCTGTGCCTATGATGGAACAGGTCAGAGCTGTGATGACTGTGGATGGGTGTTGCTGTGTCTCTGGTGCAACATGTCAATGCTCTGCCCGCTGTGGATGGGTGTGTCTGTATCTCTGTTGGAATATTTCATTGCTTTGACCATGGTGGATGGGTGTGTCTGTGTCTCTGGTGGAACATGTCAGTACTCTGTCCACTGTGGTTGGGTGTATCAAATATGTCTGTGCTCTAAACACTGTGGATGGGTTTGAAGGTGCATCTGGTAAAACATGTCAGTGCTGTGTCCACTGTGGATGGTGTATCTGAGTCTCTGGTGCAACATGTCAGTGCTCTGACCACAGTGGATGGGTGTATAAATGTCTCTAGTGGAACCTGTCATTGCTTTGATCACTGTGGTTTGGGTGTTTCTTTATCTCTGGTGGAACAGGTCAGTGCTATGATCACTGTGGATGGGTGTGTCCATATCTCTAGTGGAACATGTCAGTGCCTTGATCACTGTGGATGAGTGTTTCTGTGTCTCTGGTGGAACATGTCATTGCTCTGATCACTGTGGATGGGTGTGTCTTTGTTTCTGGTGGAACATGTCAGTACTCTGACCACTGTGGTTGTGTGTATCAAACATATCAATGCTTCAAACACAATGGATGGATGTGTGTGTGCCTCTGGTGCAACATGTCATTGCTGTGACCAATGTGCATGGTGTATATGTGTCTCTGGTGCAACATGACAGTGCTTTGACCACAGTGGATGGGGAAGTCTGTGTTCCTGGTGCAACATGTTAGTGCTCTTACCACTGTTGGTGGGTGTGTCTGTGTCTCTGGTGCAAAAAGTCAGTGAACTGACCACTGTGGATTGGTGTGTCTGTATTTCTGGTGGAATATGTCAGAGCTCTGACCATTTTGGATGGGTGTGTCTTTGTCTCTTGTGCAACATTTCAATGCTCTGACCACTGTGGATGGGTGTGTCTGTGTCGCTGGTGAAACATGTCAGGGCTCTGACCACTGTGGATGTGTGTTTCAAACATGTCAGTACTCCAACCACTGTGGATGGATGCGTCTAGGTCTCTGGTGCAACATGTCAATGCTCTGATCACTGTGGTTGGGTGTATCTGTATCTCTTGTGCAACATGTCAGTGCTCTGACCACAGAGGATGTGTGTGTTTGTGTCTCTGGTGCAAAATGTCAGAGCTCTGACTACTGTGGATGGGTGCATCTGTGTGTCTGTTGGAACATGTAACTGCTCTGACCACTGTGGATGTTTGTGTCTCTGCCTATAGTGGAACAGGTCAGTGATTTGATCACTGTGGATGGGTGCGTCTGTGTGTCTGTTGGAACATGGAACTGCTCTGACCACTGTGGATATTTGTGTCTCTGCCTATAGTGGAACAGGTCCGTGATTTGATCACTGTGGATGGGTGCGTCTGTGTCTCTGTTGCAACATGTCAGGGCTTAGACCACTGTAGGTGGGTTTATCTGTGTCTCTGGTGGAACCTGTCATTGCTTTGATCACTGTGGTTTGGGTTTCTTTGTCTCTGGTGGAAAAGGTCAGTGCTATGATCACTGTGGATGGGTGTGTCTAGGTCTCTGGTGCAACATGTCAGTGCTCTGACCAGAGTGGATATGTGTATCTGTGTCTCTGGTGGAACTCATCAATGCTTTAATCACTGTGGTTGGGGGTGTCTGTATTTCTGGTGCAACATATTAGTGCTCTGACCACTTTCGGTGGTTGTTTCTCTGTCTCTGGAGCAAAATGTCAGTGTACTGACCACTGTGGTTGGGTGGTCTGTATCTCTGGTGGAATATGTCAGTGCTCTCACCACTGTGGATTGGTTTCTGTGTCTCTTTTGCAACATGTTATTGCTCTGACAAATGTTAATGGGTGTTTCTGTGTCTCTAATGGAAAATGTCAGTGTTCTGACCACTGCAGATGTGTGTATCAAACATGTTAGTGTTCTGACCATTGTGGATGGGTGTGTCTGTGTCTGTGGTGCAACATATCAGTGCTCTGACCACTGCAGATTGGTGTATCAAATAGGTCAGAGCTCTGACCTCTGTGGATGGTTGTGTCTCTGTATCTGGTGCAACATGTCAATGCTCTGACCACTGTGGATGAGAGCATCTGTGTTTGTGGTGGAACATGTTTGTGCTCTGACCATTGTCGATGGGAGTTTCTATGTCTCTGGTGGAACGTGTAACTGTTCTGACAACTGTGGATGAGTGTATAAAACATATCAGTGCTCCGACCACTGAGGATAGGGGTGATTGTGTCTCTGGTGCAACATGTTAGTGCTCTGTCCACTGTCTATGGGTGTGTTTGTGTTTCTGGTGCAACAGGTTATAGCTCTGGCCACTGTGGATGGGTGTGTCTGTGCCTATAGTGGAACAGGTCAGTGCTGTGTCACTGTGGTTGGGTGTATCAAACATGTCAGTGCTCGGACCACTGTGGATCATTGTGTCTGTGTCTGTGGTGCAACATGTCAGTGCTCTGACCACTGCGGATTGGTGTATCAAATATATCAGTGATCTGTACTCAGTGGATGGGTGTGTCTGTATCTCTGGTGCAACCTGTCAATAATCTGACCGCTGTGGATGAGTGCATCTGTGTTTCAGTGTCAGTGCTTTGATCACTGTGGATGGGGGTATCTATGTCTCTGGTGCAACATGTTAGTGCTCTGACCACTGTCAATTGGTGTGTTTGTGTCTCAGGTGCAACGTGACAGAGCTGTGACCACTGTGGATGGGTGTGTCTGTGTCACTGGTGAAACATGTCAGGGCTCTGACCACTGTGGATGTGTGTTTCAAACATGTCAGTACTCCGACCACTGTGGATGGGTGCGTCTAGGTCTCTGGTGCAACATGTCAATGCTCTGATCACTGTGGTTGAGTGTATCTGTATCTCTTGTGCAACAAGTCAGTGCTCTGACCACAGAGGATTTGTGTGTTTGTGTCTCTGGTGCAAAATGTCACAGAGCTCTGACTACTGTGGATGGGTGTGTCTGTGTCTCTGTTGGAACATGTAACTGCTCTGACCACTGTGGATGTTTGTGTCTCTGCCTATAGTGGAACAGATAAGTGATTTGATCACTGTGGATGGGTGCGTCTGTGTCTCTGTTGCAACATTTCAGGGCTTAGACCACTGTAGATGGGTTTATCTGTGTCTCTGGTGGAACCTGTCATTGCTTTGATCACTGTGTTTTGGGTTTCTTTATCTCTGGTGGAAAAGGTCAGTGCTATGATCACTGTGGATGGGTGTGTCTAGGTCTCTGGTGCAACATGTCAGTGCTCTGACCAGAGTGGATATGTGTATATGTGTCTCTGGTGGAACTCGTCAATGCTTTAATCACTGTGGATGGGTGGTGTCTGAGTTTCTGGTGCAACATATTAGTGCTCTGAACACTTTCGGTGGTTATTTCTCTGTCTCTGGTGCAAAATGTCAGTGCACTGACTACTGTGGTTGGGTGGTCTGTATCTCTGGTGGAATATGTCAGTGCTCTCACCACTGTGGATTGGTTTCTGTGTCTCTTTTGCAACATGTTATTGCTCTGACAACTGTTAATGGGTGTTTCTGTGTCTCTAATGGAAAATGTCAGTGTTCTGACCACTGCAGATGTGTGTATCAAACATGTTAGTGTTCTGACCATTGTGGATGGGTGTGTCTGTGTCTGTGGTGCAACATATCAGTGCTCTGACCACTGCAGATTGGTGTATCAAATAGGTCAGTGCTCTGACCTCTGTGGATGGTTGTGTCTCTGTATCTGGTGCAACATGTCAATGCTCTGACCACTGTGGATGTTTATGTCTGTGCCTGTAGTGGAATAGATCAGTGCTGTGATCACTGTGGATGGATGTGTCTGTGTCTCTGGTGGAACAGGTCAGTGCTCTGATCACTGTGGATGGGGGTGTATGTGTCTCTGGTGGAACATGTCAGTACACTGACCACCGTGGTTGGGTGTATCAAACTCTGACTCTGACTCTGACTACTGTCAATGGGTGTGTTTTTGTCTCAGGTGCAACGTGTCAGAGCTGTGACCACTGTGGTTGTGTGTATCGGTTTCTCTGGTCCAACATGTCACTGCTCTGACCACTGTAAGTGTTTGTGTCTGTGCCTGTAGTGGAACAGATAAGTGCTGTGATCACTGTAGATGGATGTGTCTGTGTCTCTGGTGGAACAGGTCAGTGCTCTAACCACTGTGGATGGGTGTGTGTGTGCCTCTGGTGCAACAAGTCATTGCTGTTACCACTGTGGATGGAGTTTATGTGTCTCTGGTGCAACATGTCAATGCTTTGACCACAGTGGATGGGTGTATCTGTGTCTCTGGTGGAACTTGTCAGTGCTTTAATCACTGTGGTTGGGGGTGTCTGTGTTTTTGGTGCTATATATTAGTGCTCTTACCACTGTTGGTGGGTGTGTCTGTGTCTCTGGTGCAAAATGTCAGTGCACTGACCACTGTGGATGGGTGTGTCTGTATCTCTGGTGGAATATGTCAGCGCTCTGATCAATGTGGATAGGTGTGTCTATGTTTCTGGTTGAACATGTCAGTATTCTGACCACGGTGGTTGGGTGTATCAAACATATCAGTGCTCTAACCACTGTGGATGGGTGTATCTGTGTCTCTGTTGGAACACGTCAGTGCTCTGGTCACTGTGGATGGGTGGGTCTGTGTCTCAGGTGCAACATATCAGTGCTGTGACCACTGCATATTGGTGTATTAAATACGTCAGTGCTCTAACCTCTGTGATCACAGCACTTGCTGTGTCCACTGTGGATGGTGTATCTGAGTCTCTGGTGCAACATGTCAGTGCTCTGACCACAGTGGATGGGTGTATAAATGTCTCTAGTGGAACCTGTCATTGCTTTGATCACTGTGGTTTGGGTGTTTCTTTATCTCTGGTGGAACAGGTCAGTGCTATGATCACTGTGGATGGGTGTGTCCATATCTCTAGTGGAACATGTCAGTGCCTTGATCACTGTGGATGAGTGTTTCTGTGTCTCTGGTGGAACATGTCATTGCTCTGATCACTGTGGATGGGTGTGTCTTTGTTTCTGGTGGAACATGTCAGTACTCTGACCACTGTGGTTGTGTGTATCAAACATATCAATGCTTCAAACACAATGGATGGATGTGTGTGTGCCTCTGGTGCAACATGTCATTGCTGTGACCAATGTGCATGGTGTATATGTGTCTCTGGTGCAACATGACAGTGCTTTGACCACAGTGGATGGGGGAGTCTGTGTTCCTGGTGCAACATGTTAGTGCTCTTACCACTGTTGGTGGGTGTGTCTGTGTCTCTGGTGCAAAAAGTCAGTGAACTGACCACTGTGGATTGGTGTGTCTGTATTTCTGGTGGAATATGTCAGAGCTCTGACCATTTTGGATGGGTGTGTCTTTGTCTCTTGTGCAACATTTCAATGCTCTGACCACTGTGGATGGGTGTGTCTGTGTCGCTGGTGAAACATGTCATGGCTCTGACCACTGTGGATGTGTGTTTCAAACATGTCAGTACTCCGACCACTGTGGATGGGTGCATCTAGGTCTCTGGTGCAACATGTCAATGCTCTGATCACTGTGGTTGGGTGTATCTGTATCTCTTGTGCAACATGTCAGTGCTCTGACCACAGAGGATGTGTGTGTTTGTGTCTCTGGTGCAAAATGTCAGAGCTCTGACTACTGTGGATGGGTGCATCTGTGTGTCTGTTGGAACATGTAACTGCTCTGACCACTGTGGATGTTTGTATCTCTGCCTATAGTGGAACAGGTCCGTGATTTGATCACTGTGGATGGGTGCGTCTGTGTGTCTGTTGGAACATGGAACTGCTCTGACCACTGTGGATATTTGTGTCTCTGCCTATAGTGGAACAGGTCCGTGATTTGATCACTGTGGATGGGTGCGTCTGTGTCTCTGTTGCAACATGTCAGGGCTTAGACCACTGTAGGTGGGTTTATCTGTGTCTCTGGTGGAACCTGTCATTGCTTTGATCACTGTGGTTTGGGTTTCTTTATCTCTGGTGGAAAAGGTCAGTGCTATGATCACTGTGGATGGGTGTGTCTAGGTCTCTGGTGCAACATGTCAGTGCTCTGACCAGAGTGGATATGTGTATCTGTGTCTCTGGTGGAACTCATCAATGCTTTAATCACTGTGGTTGGTGGGTGTCTGTGTTTCTGGTGCAACATATTAGTGCTCTGACCACTTTCGGTGGTTGTTTCTCTGTCTCTGGAGCAAAATGTCAGTGCACTGACCACTGTGGTTGGGTGGTCTGTATCTCTGGTGGAATATGTCAGTGCTCTCACCACTGTGGATTGGTTTCTGTGTCTCTTTTGCAACATGTTATTGCTCTGACAAATGTTAATGGGTGTTTCTGTGTCTCTAATGGAAAATGTCAGTGTTCTGACCATTGCAGATGTGTGTATCAAACATGTTAGTGTTCTGACCATTGTGGATGGGTGTGTCTGTGTCTGTGGTGCAACATATCAGTGCTCTGACCACTGCAGATTGGTGTATCAAATAGGTCAGAGCTCTGACCTCTGTGGATGGTTGTGTCTCTGTATCTGGTGCAACATGTCAATGCTCTGACCACTGTGGATGAGAGCATCTGTGTTTGTGGTGGAACATGTTTGTGCTCTGACCATTGTCGATTGTAGTTTCTATGTCTCTGGTGGAACGTGTAACTGTTCTGACCTCTGTGGATGAGTGTATAAAACATATCAGTGCTCCGACCACTGAGGATAGGGGTGATTGTGTCTCTGGTGCAACATGTTAGTGCTCTGTCCACTGTCTATGGGTGTGTTTGTGTTTCTGGTGCAACAGGTTATAGCTCTGGCCACTGTGGATGGGTGTGTCTGTGCCTATAGTGGAACAGGTCAGTGCTGTGTCACTGTGGTTGGGTGTATCAAACATGTCAGTGCTCGGACCACTGTGGATCGTTGTGTCTGTGTCTGTGGTGCAACATGTCAGTGCTCTGACCACTGCGGATTGGTGTATCAAATATATCAGTGATCTGTACTCAGTGGATGGGTGTGTCTGTATCTCTGGTGCAACCTGTCAATAATCTGACTGCTGTGGATGAGTGCATCTGTGTTTCAGTGTCAGTGCTTTGATCACTGTGGATGGGGGTATCTATGTCTCTGGTGCAACATGTTAGTGCTCTGACCACTGTCAATTGGTGTGTTTGTGTATCAGGTGCAACGTGACAGAGCTGTGAACACTGTGGATGGGTGTGTCTGTGTCACTGGTGAAACATGTCAGGGCTCTGCCCACTGTGGATGTGTGTTTCAAACATGTCAGTACTCCGACCACTGTGGATGGGTGCGTCTAGGTCTCTGGTGCAACATGTCAATGCTCTGATCACTGTGGTTGAGTGTATCTGTATCTCTTGTGCAACAAGTCAGTGCTCTGACCACAGAGGATTTGTGTGTTTGTGTCTCTGGTGCAAAATGTCAGAGCTCTGACTACTGTGGATGGGTGTGTCTGTGTCTCTGTTGGAACATGTAACTGCTCTGACCACTGTGGATGTTTGTGTCTCTGCCTATAGTGGAACAGATCAGTGATTTGATCACTGTGGATGGGTGCGTCTGTGTCTCTGTTGCAACATGTCAGGGCTTAGACCACTGTAGATGGGTTTATCTGTGTCTCTGGTGGAACCTGTCATTGCTTTGATCACTGTGTTTTGGGTTTCTTTATCTCTGGTGGAAAAGGTCAGTGCTATGATCACTGTGGATGGGTGTGTCTAGGTCTCTGGTGCAACATGTCAGTGCTCTGACCAGAGTGGATATGTGTATCTGTGTCTCTGGTGGAACTCGTCAATGCTTTAATCACTGTGGATGGGGGGTGTCTGAGTTTCTGGTGCAACATATTAGTGCTCTGAACACTTTCGGTGGTTGTTTCTCTGTCTCTGGTGCAAAATGTCAGTGCACTGACTACTGTGGTTGGGTGGTCTGTATCTCTGGTGGAATATGTCAGTGCTCTCACCACTGTGGATTGGTTTCTGTGTCTCTTTTGCAACATGTTATTGCTCTGACAACTGTTAATGGGTGTTTCTGTGTCTCTAATGGAAAATGTCAGTGTTCTGACCACTGCAGATGTGTGTATCAAACATGTTAGTGTTCTGACCATTGTGGATGGGTGTGTCTGTGTCTGTGGTGCAACATATCAGTGCTCTGACCACTGCAGATTGGTGTATCAAATAGGTCAGTGCTCTGACCTCTGTGGATGGTTGTGTCTCTGTATCTGGTGCAACATGTCAATGCTCTGACCACTGTGGATGTTTGTGTCTGTGCCTGTAGTGGAATAGATCAGTGCTGTGATCACTGTGGATGGATGTGTCTGTGTCTCTGGTGGAACAGGTCAGTGCTCTGATCACTGTGGATGGGGGTGTATGTGTCTCTGGTGGAACATGTCAGTACACTGACCACCGTGGTTGGGTGTATCAAACTCTGACTCTGACTCTGACTACTGTCAATGGGTGTGTTTTTGTCTCAGGTGCAAAGTGTCAGAGCTGTGACCACTGTGGTTGTGTGTATCGGTTTCTCTGGTCCAACATGTCACTGCTCTGACCACTGTAAGTGTTTGTGTCTGTGCCTGTAGTGGAACAGATAAGTGCTGTGATCACTGTAGATGGATGTGTCTGTGTCTCTGGTGGAACAAGTCAGTGCTCTAACCACTGTGGATGGGTGTGTGTGTGCCTCTGGTGCAACAAGTCATTGCTGTTACCACTGTGGATGGTGTTTATGTGTCTCTGGTGCAACATGTCAATGCTTTGACCACAGTGGATGGGTGTATCTGTGTCTCTGGTGGAACTTGTCAGTGCTTTAATCACTGTGGTTGGGGGTGTCTGTGTTTTTGGTGCTATATATTAGTGCTCTTACCACTGTTGGTGGGTGTGTCTGTGTCTCTGGTGCAAAATGTCAGTGCACTGACCACTGTGGATGGGTGTGTCTGTATCTCTGGTGGAATATGTCAGCGCTCTGATCAATGTGGATAGGTGTGTCTATGTTTCTGGTTGAACATGTCAGTATTCTGACCACGGTGGTTGGGTGTATCAAACATATCAGTGCTCTAACCACTGTGGATGGGTGTATCTGTGTCTCTGTTGGAACACGTCAGTGCTCTGGTCACTGTGGATGGGTGGGTCTGTGTCTCAGGTGCAACATATCAGTGCTGTGACCACTACATATTGGTGTATTAAATACGTCAGTGCTCTAACCTCTGTGGATGGGTGCATATGTGTCTCTGTTGTAACATGGCAGTGCTTTCATCACTGTGGATGGGTGTGTCTGTATCACTGGTGTAACATTTCAGTGTTCTAACAACTGTGGATGTGTGTCAAACATGTCAGGGCTCTGACCACTGTGGATTGGTGTGTCTGTGTCTTTAGTGGAACATGTCAGTGCTATGATCAATGTGGATGGGTGTGTCTGTGTTTGTGGTGCAACATGTCAGTGGTCTGACCACTGCGGATTGGTGTATAAAATATGTTAGTGCTCTGACCTCTGTAGATGGGTGTGTCTGTGTTTCTAGTGCAACATATCAATGCTCTGAGCACTGTGGATGAGTGCATCTGTGTTTCTGGTGCAACGTTTTGATCACAGTGGATGGGGGTGTCTGTGTCTCTGGTGCAAAATGTTAATGCTCTGACCACTGTCGATGGGTGTGTTTTTTCTCTGGTGCAACATGTCAGAGCTCGAACCACTGTGGATGGGTATGTCTGTGTCTCTGGTGGAACATGTCACGGCTCTGACCACTGTGAATGTTTATGTTTGTGCCTATTGTGTAAACGGTCAGTGCTGTGATCAATGTGGATGGGTGTGTCTGTGTCTCTTGTGCAACATATCAATGCTCTGACCACTGTGGATTGGTGTATAAAACATATCAATGCTCCGACCATTCTGGATAGGGGTGTCTGTGTCTCTGCTGGAACATGTCAGTACTCTGACAACTGTGGTTGGGTGTATCAAACATGTCAGTGCTCTAACCACTGTGGATGGGGGTGTCTGTGTCTTTGTTGGAACATGTCAGTGCTCTGATCACTGTGGATGATTTTGTCTGTGTCTCTGGAGGAATATGTCAGTGCTCTGACCACTGCGGATAGGTTTATCAAACATGTTAATGTCCTGACCAATGTGGATGGGTGTGTCTGTCTCTCTGGTGGAACATGTCATTGCTTTGACCACTATGGATGTTTATGTCTGTGCCTATGATGGAACAAGTCAGAGCTGTGATGACTGTGGATGGGTGTTGCTGTGTCTCTGGTGCAACATGTCAATGCTCTGCCCGCTGTGGATGGGTGTGTCTGTATCTCTGTTGGAATATGTCATTGCTTTGACCATGGTGGATGGGTGTGTCTGTGTCTCTGGTGGAACATGTCAGTACTCTGTCCACTGTGGTTGGGTGTATCAAATATGTCTGTGCTCTAAACACTGTGGATGGGTTTGAAGGTGCATCTGGTGAAACATTTCAGTGCTGTGTCCACTGTGGATGGTGTATCTGAGTCTCTGGTGCAACATGTCAATGCTCTGACCACAGTGGATGGGTGTATAAATGTCTCTAGTGGAACCTGTCATTGCTTTGATCACTGTGGTTTGGGTGTTTCTTTATCTCTGGTGGAACAGGTCAGTGCTATGATCACTGTGGATGGGTGTGTCCATATCTCTAGTGGAACATGTCAGTGCCTTGATCACTGTGGATGAGTGTTTCTGTGTCTCTGGTGGAACATGTCATTGCTCTGATCACTGTGGATGGGTGTGTCTTTGTTTCTGGTGGAACATGTCAGTACTATGACCAATGTGGTTGTGTGTATCAAACATATCAATGCTTCAAACACAATGGATGGATGTGTGTGTGCCTCTGGTGCACATGTCATTGCTGTGACCAATGTGCATGGTGTATATGTGTCTCTGGTGCAACATGACAGTGCTTTGACCACAGTGGATGGGGGAGTCTGTGTTCCTGGTGCAACATGTTAGTGCTCTTACCACTGTTGGTGGGTGTGTCTGTGTCTCTGGTGCAAAAAGTCAGTGAACTGACCACTGTGGATTGGTGTGTCTGTATTTCTGGTGGAATATGTCAGAGCTCTGACCATTTTGGATGGGTGTGTCTTTGTCTCTTGTGCAACATTTCAATGCTTTGACTACTGTGGATGGGTGTGTCTGTGTCGCTGGTGAAACATGTCAGGGCTCTGACCACTGTGGATGTGTGTTTCAAACATGTCAGTACTCCGACCACTGTGGATGGGTGCGTCTAGGTCTCTGGTGCAACATGTCAATGCTCTGATCACTGTGGTTGGGTGTATCTGTATCTCTTGTGCAACATGTCAGTGCTCTGACCACAGAGGATGTGTGTGTTTGTGTCTCTGGTGCAAAATGTCAGAGCTCTGACTACTGTGGATGGGTGTGTCTGTGTGTCTGTTGGAACATGTAACTGCTCTGACCACTGTGGATGTTTGTATCTCTGCCTATAGTGGAACAGATCAGTGATTTGATCACTGTGGATGGGTGCGTCTGTGTCTCTGTTGCAACATGTCAGGGCTTAGACCACTGTAGATGGGTTTATCTGTGTCTCTGGTGGAACCTGTCATTGCTTTGATCACTGGGTTTGGGTTTCTTTATCTCTGGTGGAAAAGGTCAGTGCTATGATCACTGTGGATGGGTGTGTCTAGGTCTCTGGTGCAACATGTCAGTGCTCTGACCAGAGTGGATATGTGTATCTGTGTCTCTGGTGGAACTTGTCAATGCTTTAATCACTGTGGATGGGGGGTGTCTGAGTTTCTGGTGCAACATATTAGTGCTCTGAACACTTTCGGTGGTTGTTTCTCTGTCTCTGGTGCAAAATGTCAGTGCACTGACCACTGTGGTTGGGTGGTCTGTATCTCTGGTGGAATATGTCAGTGCTCTCACCACTGTGGATTGGTTTCTGAGTCTCTTTTGCAACATGTTATTGCTCTGACAACTGTTAATGGGTGTTTCTGTGTCTGTAATGGAAAATGTCAGTGTTCTGACCACTGCAGATGTGTGTATCAAACATGTTAGTGTTCTGACCATTGTGGATGGGTGTGTCTGTGTCTGTGGTGCAACATATCTGTGCTCTGACCACTGCAGATTGGTGTATCAAATAGGTCAGTGCTCTGACCTCTGTGGATGGTTGTGTCTCTGTATCTGGTGCAACATATCAATGCTCTGACTGCTGTGGATGAGAGCATCTGTGTTTGTGGTGCAACATGTTTGTGCTCTGACCATTGTCGATGGGTGTTTCTATGTCTCTGGTGGAACGTGTAACTGTTCTGACCACTGTGGATGAGTGTATAAAACATGTCAGTGATCTGACCACTGAGGATAGGGGTGATTGTGTCTCTGGTGCAACATGTTAGTGCTCTGTCCACTGTCTATGGGTGTGTTTGTGTTTCTGGTGCAACAGGTTATAGCTCTGACCACTGTGGATGGGTGTGTCTGTGCCTATAGTGGAAGAGGTCAGTGCTGTGATCACTGTTGTGGGGTGTATCAAACATGTCAGTGCTCGGACCACTGTGGATCATTGTGTCTGTGTCTGTGGTGCAACATATCAGTGCTCTGACCACTGTGGATTGGTGTATCAAATATATCAGTGATCTGTACTCAGTGGATGGGTATCTCTGGTGCAACGTGTCAATAATCTGACTGCTGTGGATGAGTGCATCTGTGTTTCAGTGTCAGTGTTTGATCACTGTGGATGGGGGTATCTGTGTCTCTGGTGCAACATGTTAGTGCTCTGACCACTGTCAATTGGTGTGTTTGTGTCTGAGGTGCAACGTTACAGAGCTGTGACCACTGTGGATGGGTGTGTCGGTTTCTCTGGTCCAACATGTCACTGCTCTGACCACTGTGGATGTTTGTGTCTGTTCCTATAGTGGAACAGATCATTGCTGTGATCACTTTGGATGGGTGTATCTGTGTCTCTGGTGGAACATGTCAGTGCTTTGATCACTGTTGATGGGTGTGTATGTGTCTCTGGTGGAACATATCAGTACACTGACCACTGTGGTTGGGTGTATCAAACAAGTCAGTGCTCTAACCACTGTTGTTGGGTGTGTATTTGCCTCTGGTGCAACATGTCATTGCTGTGACCGCTGTGGATGGTGTATATGTGTCTCTGGTGCAATATGTCAGTGCTTTGATCACAGTGGATGTTTGTATATGTGTCTATGGTGGAAATTGTCAGTGCTTTAGTCACTGTGGTTGGGGGTGTCTGTGTTTCTGGTGCTACATGTTAGATCTCTTACCACTGTTGGTGGGTGTGTCTGTGTCTCTGGTGCAAAATGTCAGTGCACTGACCACTGTGGATGGGTGTGTCTGTGTCTCTGTTGGAACATATCAGTGCTGTTGCCACTGCATATTGGTGTATTAAATACGTCAGTGCTCTGACCTCTGTGGATGGGTGCATATGTGTCTCTGTTGGAACATGGCAGTGCTTTCATCACTGTGGATGGGTGTGGCTGTATCACTGGTGTAACATGTAAGTTTTCTGACAAATGTGGATGTGTGTCAAATATGTCATTGCTCTGACCACTGCGGATTGGAGTGTCTGTGACTCTAGTGGAACATGTCAGTGTTCTGACCACTGTGGATGGGTGTGTCTGTGTCTGTATTGGAAAATGTCAGTGTTCTGACCACTGCATGCATATGTGTGTATCAAACATGTTAGTGCTCTGACCATTGTGGATGGGTGTGTCTGTGTCTGTGGTGCAAAATATCAGTGCTCTGACCACTGCAGATTGGTGTATCAAATAGTTAAGTGCTCTGACCTGGAGCAAAATGTTAATGTTCTGACCACTGTCGATGGGTGTGTTTTCTCTCTGGTGCAACATGTCAATGCTCCGACCACTGTGGATGGGTGTGTCTGTTTCTCTGGTGGAACATGTCACTGCTCTGACCACTGCGAATGTTTATGTATGTGCCTATGGTGGAACAGCTCAGTGCTGTGATCAATGTGGATAGGTGTGTCTGTGTCTCTTGTGCAACATGTCAGTGCTCTGACCACTGTGGATTGGTGTATAAAACATGTCGTTGCTCCGACTACTCTGGATAGGGGTGTCTGTGTCTCTGCTGGAACATGTCAGTACTCTGACCACAGTGGTTGGGTGTATCAAACATGTCAGTGCTCTAAACACTGTGGATGGGTGTTTCTGTGTCTCTGTTGGAACATGTCAGTGCTCTCACCACTGTGGACGATTGTGTCTATGTCTCAGGTGGAATATGTCAGTGCTCTGACCACTGCGGATGGGTTATCAAACATGTTAATGTCCTAACCAATGTGGACGGGTGTGTCTATGTCTCTGGTGCAACATGTCAGTGCTGTGATCACTGTGGATGGATGTATCTGTGTCTCTGGTGCAACATGTCAGTGCTGTGATCACTGTGGATGGATGTATCTGTGTCTCTGGTGTATCATTTCAGTGCTCTGACCGCTGCAAATTGGTGTCTGTGACTCTTGTGCAAAATGATAGTGTTGGTGGGTGTGTTAGTGTCTCTGGCCTCTACTGTATTACTGTTGGAATGTGTCAGTGCTCTGTTTCTCTGGAGCAACATATACGTGCTGTGGATAGGTGTGTCTGTGTCTCTGGTGAAACATGTCATTGCTTTGACCACTGTGGATGTTTATGTCTGTGCCTAATGTGGAACAGGTCATAGCTGTGATCACTGTGGATGGGTGAGTCTGTGTCTCTGGTGGAACATGTCAGTACACTGTGGTTGAGTGTATCAAACATGTCTGTGCTCTAAACACTGTGGATAGGTGTGTCTGTGTCTCTGGTGCAACATGGCTGTGCTTTGATCACTGTCAATGGGTGTATATGTTGCTCTGTTGCAACATGTCAGTGATCTGATCACTGTGGATGATTGTGTATGTGACTCTTGTAGAATATATCAGTGCTCTGACCACTGCGGATGGGTTTAACATGTTAATGTTCTGACCAATAGGATGGGTATGTCTGTGTCTCTGGTGGAAAATGTCAGTGCTGTGATCACTGTGGATGGATGTATCTGTGTCTCTGTTGCACCATTTCAGTGCTCTGACTGCTGTGGATTGATGTCTGTGTCTCTTGTGTAAAATATTAGTGCTCTAACAACTCTCGGTGGGTGTTTTGGTGTCTCTGGTAACTGGGTGTATCTGTATTGCTGGTGGATTATGTCAGTGCTCTGACCACTGAGGATGGGTGTGTCTGTTCCCTGGTGCAAAATATACATGCTCTGACCACTGTGGATGGGTGTATCTGTTTCTCTGATAGAACATGTCATTGCTTTGACCACTGTGGATGTTTATGTCTGTGCCTATGGTGGAACTGGTCAGAGCTGTGATCACTGTTGATGGGTGTTGCTGTGTCTCTGGTGCAACTTGTCAATGCTCTGACCAATGTGGATGGGCATGTCTGTGTCTCTGGTGGAACTTGTCAGTGCTTTAATCACTGTGGTTGGGGATTGTCTCTGATTCAAAATGTCAGAGCACTGACCACTGTGGATGGAAGTGTCTGTATCTCTGGTTGAATATGTCAGTTCTCTGACCACTGTGGATGGGTTTGTCTGTGTCTCTTGTGCAAAATTTCAGTACTCTGACAACTGTGCATGGGCATGTCTGTGTCTCTGAGCAACATTTCAGTGCTCTGACCACTATGTATTCGTGTATCAAAAATGTCAGTTCTCCGACCACTATGGATGGGTGTGTCTGTGTCTCTGGTGCAACATGTCAGATCTCTGAAAACTGTGGTCTGTCTGTGTCTATGGTGAAACATGTCACTGTTCTGACCACTGTGGATGTTTGTGTCTGTGCCTGTAGTGGAACAGGTCAGTGCAGTGATCACTGTGGATGGGTGTGTCTGTGTCTCTGGTGAACATGTTAGTGCTCTGACCACTGTGGATGGGTGTATCAAACATGTCAATGCTCCAACCCCTGTGGAACTGGGTGTCTGTGTCTCTGTTGGCACATGTCAGTGCTCTGATCACTGTGGATGGGTGCGTCTGTGTCTCTGGTGCAACACGTCAATGTGTATGGGTGTGTCTGTGTCTCTGGTGGCTCATATCACTGCTCTGATCACTTTGGATGGGTGGGTCTGTGTCTAAGGTGGAACATGTCAGAGCTCTGACCAATGTGGTTGGGTGTATCTGTGTCTCTGATGCAATATGTTAGTGCTTTGACCACAGTGCATGGATGTTTCTGTATCTCTGGTGGAATATGTCAGTGCACTGACCACTGTGGATGAATGTCTTTGTCTCTGTTGGAACATGTCAGTACTCTGACCATGGTAGATGGGTGTTTTTGTGTCTCTTTTGGAACATGTCAGTACTCTGACCACTGCGGATGGGTGAATCAAACATGTCAGAGCTCTGACCAATGTGGTTGGTGTATCTGTTTCTCTGGTGAAACATGTCAGTGCTCTAACCACAATGGATGTGTGTCTGTATCTCTGGTGGTATATGTCAGTGCTCTGACCACTGTAGACGGGTGTGTCTGTGTCTCTGGTGCACCATGTCAGTGCTTTGACCACTGTGATTGGGTGTTTCTGTATCTCTAGTGGAATATGTCTGTGCTCTGACCACTGTGGATGGGTGTGCCTGTGTCTCTGGAGGAACATATCAATGCTCTGATCACTGTGGATGGGTGTGTCTGTGACTCTGTTGGAATATATCAGTACTCTGACCATGGCTGATGTGTGTTTCTGTGTCTCTGTTGGAACATATCAGTACTCTGACCACTGCGGATGGGTGAATCAATGGATGTGAGTCTGTATCTCTGGTGGTATATGTCAGTGCTCTGACCACTGTGGATGGGTGTGTCTGTGTCTCTGGTGCAACATGTCAGTGCTTTGACCACTGTGGTTGGTTGTTTCTGTATCTCTGGTGGAATATGTCAGTGTTCTGACCATTGTGGATGGGTGTATCAAACATGTCAATGCTCTTACCACTGTGGATGGGTGTGTCTTTGTCTCTGGTGAACATGTCAGTGCTCTGACCACTTTGGATGAGTGTGTCTATCTATTTGTTGGAACATGTCACTGCTTTGATCACTGTGGATTGGTGTGTCTGTGTCTCTTGTGGAAAATGTCAATGCTCTGATCAATGTGGATGGGTGTGTCTACATCTCTGGTGGAACATATCAGTGCTCCTACAATTGTGGATGGGTGTATCTGTGTCTTTGGTGGAACTTGTCAGTGGTCTGACCATAGAGGATGGGTGTATCAAACATGTGAGTGCTGTGACCACAGTGGATGGGTGCATCTGTATCTCTGGTGCAACATGGCAGTGCTCTGACCAATGTGGCTGGGTGTGTCTTTCTATCTGTTGGAAAATGTCACTGCTTTGATCACTGTGGATTGGTGTGTCTGTGTCTCTGGTGGAACATGTCAGTGCTCTGACCAATGTGGCTGGGTGTGTCTTTCTATCTGTTGGAACATGTCACTGCTTTGATCACTGTGGATTGGTGTGTCTGTGTCTCTTGTGGAAAATTTCAATGCTCTGATCACTATGGATGGGTGTGTCTCTGTCTCTGGTGGAACATATCAGTGCTCCTACAATTGTGGATTGGTGTATCTGTGTTTCTTGTGGAATATGTCAGTGGTCTGACCATTGAGGATAGGTTTTCCAAACATGTCAGTGCTGTGACCACTTTGGATGGGTGAGTTTGTGTCTCTGGTGGAACATGTCAGTGCTCTGTCCAATGTGGATGGGTGTATCTTTGTCTCTGGTGCAATATGTTAGTGCTCTGGCCACAGTGGATGGATGTGTCTGTATCTATGGTGGAATATGTCAGTGCTCTGACCACTGTGGATGGGTGTGTCTGTATCTCTTGTGCAACATGGCAGTTATCTGATCAATGTGGTTGTGTGTGTCTTTCTATCTGTTAGAAAATGTCACTGCTTTGATCACTGTGGATTGGTGTGTCTGTGTCTCTTTTGGAAAAATTCAATGCTATGATCATTATGGATGGGTGTGTCTGTGTCTCTGGTGGAACATAACAGTGCACCTACAATTGTGGAAATGTGTATCTGTGTCTCTGGTGGAACATGTCAGTGGTCTGACCATTGAGGATGGGTGTATCAAACAAGTCAATGCTGTGACCACTGCGGATGGGTGTACTTTTGTCTCTGTTGGAACATGGCAGTGCTCTTATCAGTGTGGATTGGTGTGTCTGTGTCTCTGGTGGAACATTTCAATGCTCTGATCACTGTGGATTTGTTTGGCTGTATCTCTGGCGGAATATGTCAGTGCTCTGACCACAGTGGATGGGTGTGTCTGTGTCTCTGTTGGAACATGTCAATACTCTGACCACTGCATGTATCAAACGTGTCAGTGTTCTGACCATTGTGGATGGGTGTATCAAACATGTCAATGCTCTGACCACTGTGGATGGGTGTGTTTTTGTCTCTGGTGAACATGTCAGTGCTCTGACCACTTTGGATGGGTGTGTCTTTCTATCTGTTGGAACATGTCACTGCTTTGATCACTGTGCATTGATGTGTTTGTGTATCTTGTGGAAAATATCAATGCTCTTATCACTGTGGATGGGTGTGTCTGTGTCTCTGGTGGAACGTATCAGTGCTCCTACAATTGTGGATGGGAGTATCTGTGTCTCTGGTGGAACATATCAGTGCTCTAACCACTGTGGATGGGTGTGTATGTGTCTCTGGTGGAACATTTCAGTGCTCATATCACTTTGGATGTGTGTGTATGTGTTTCCGGTGCAATATGTCAGTGCTTTAGCCACTGTGGATGGGTGTGTCTTTGTCTCTGGTGGAACATTTCAATGCTCTGATCACTGTGGGTTTGTTTGTCTGTATCTCTAGCGGAATAGGTCAGTGCTCTGACCACAGTGGATGGGTGAGTCTGTGTCTCTGTTGGAACACGTTAGTGCTCTTATCATTGTGGATTGGTGTGTCTTGGTCTCTGGTGGAACATTTCAATGGTCCGATCACTAGTGGAACATATCAGTGCTCCAACAATTGTGGATGGGTGTGTCTGTGTCTCTGGTGGAACATGTCAGTGCTCTGTCCACTGTGGATGGGTGTATCTGTGTCTCTGGTGGAACATTTCAGTGCTCTTATCACTTTGGATGGGTGTGTCAGTGCTCTTATCAGTGTGGATTGGTGTGACTGTGTCTATGGTGGAACATTTCAATGCCCTGATCACTGTGGGTTTGTTGGTCTGTATCTCTGGCGGAATATGTCAGTGCTCTGACCACAGTGGATGGGTGTGTCTGTGTCTCTGTTGGAAAATGTCAGTACTCTGACCACTGCATGTATCAAACATGTCAGTGTTTTGACCATTGTGGATGGGTGTATCAAACATGTCAATGCTCTGACCACAGTGGATTGTAGTGTCTTTGGTGAACAAGTCACTGCTTTGATCACTGTGGATTGGTGTGTCTGTGTCTCTTGTGGAAAATTTCAATGCTCTGATCACTGTGGATGGGTGTGTCTGCATCTCTGGTGGAACATATCAGTGCTCCTACAATTGTGGATGGGTGTATGTGTGTCTCTGGTGGAACATGTCAGTTGTCTGACCATTGAGGATGGGTGTTTCAAACATGGGTATGTCTGTGTCTCTTTTGGAACATGTCATTGCTCTTATCACTGTGGATGGGTGTGTCTGTGTCTCTGTTGGAACATTTCAATGCTCTGATCACTGTGGATTTGTTTGTCTGTATCTCTGGTGGGATATGTCAGTGCTCTGACCACAGTGGATTGGTGTGTCTGTGTCTCTGGTGGAACATTTCAGTGCTTTGACCACTGTGGATGGGTGTACCTGTGTTTCTGGTGCAATATGTCAGTGCTCTGACCACAGTGGATGGATGTGTATGTATCTCTGGTGTAATATGGCAGTGCTCTGACCAATGTGGCTGGGTGTGTCTATCTATCTATCTGTTGGAACATGTCACTGCTTTGATCACTGTGGATTTGTGTGTCTGTGTCTCTTGTGGAAAATGTCAATGCTCTGATCACTGTGGATGGGTGTGTCTCTGTCTTTGGTGGAACATATCAGTGCTCCTACAATTGTGGATGGGTGTATCTGTGTCTCTGGTGGAACATGTCAGTGGTCTGACCATTGAGGATGGGTTTTTCAAACATGTCAGTGCTGTGACCCCTGTGGATGGGTGAGTCTGTATCTCTGTTGGAACAGGTCAGTGCTCTTATCATTGTGGATTTGTTTTTCTGTATCTCTGGTGGAACATATCAGTGCTCCTACAATTGTCTCTGGTGAAACATGTCAGTGGTCTGACTATTGAGGATGGGTTTGTCAAACATGTCAGTGCTGTGACCACTGTGGATGGGTATGTTTGTGTCTCTGTTGGAACATGTCAGTGCTCTTATCACTGTGGATTGGTGTGTCTGTGTCTCTGGTGGAACATTTCAATGCTCTGATCACTGTCGATTTCTTTTTCTGTATCTCTGGTGGAACATGTCAGTGCTCTGACCACTGCGTGTATCAAACATGTCAGTGCTCTGACCATTGTGGATGGGTGTATCAAACATGTCAATGCTCTGACCACCGTGGATGGGTGTGTCTTTGACTTTGGTGAATATATCAGTGCTTTTACCACCTTGGATGTGTGTGTCTGTGCCCCTGTTGGAATATGTCAGTGCTCTGACCATTGCGGATGGGTGTATCAAACATATCAGTGCTCTGACCTCTGTTGATGGGTGCTTCGTATCTCTGGTAGAATATATCAGTGCTCTGACCTCTGTTGATGGGTGCTTCGTATCTCTGGTAGAATATATCAGTGCTCTAACCACTGTGGATGGGTGTGTCTGTGGCTCTGGTGCAACATGTCAGTGCTTTGACCACTGTGGATGGTTGAGTCTGTGTCTCTGGTGGTACATGTCAGTGCTCTGACCACTATGGATGGGTGTGTCTGTGTCTCTGCTGGAACATTTCAGTGCTCTTATCACTTTGGATGGGTGTGTCTGTGTCTCTGGTGGAACATATCAGTGCTGTGACCACTGTGGATGGGTGTATCTCTGTCTCTGGTGGAATATGTCAGTGCTCTGACCACTGTGGTTGGGGGTGTATATATCACTGGTGCAACATGGCAGTGCACTGACCAATGTGGCTGTGTGTCTTTCTATCTGTTGGTACATGTCACTGGTTTGATCACTGTGGATTGGTGTGTCTGTGTCTCTTGTGGAAAATTTCAATGCTCAGATCACTATGGATGGGTGTGTCTCTGTCTGTGGTGGAACCTATCAGTGCTCCTTCAATTGTGGATGGGTGTATCTGTGTCTCTGGTGGAACATGTCAGTTGTCTAACCATTGAGGATGGGTGTTTCAAACATGTCAGTGCTGTGACCACTGTGGATGGGTGTGTCTGTGTCTCTGTTGGAACATGTCATATCTGTTGGAACATGCTCTGACCACTGTGGATGGGGGTGTATGTATCACTGGTGCAACATGGCAGTGCACTGACCAATGTGGCTGTGTGTCTTTCTATCTGTTGGTACATGTCACTGCTTTGATCACTGTGGATTGGTGTGTCTCTTTCTCTTGTGGAAAATTTCAATGCTCTGATCACTATGGATGGGTGTGTCTCTCTCTGTTGTGGAACATATGAGTGCTCCTTCAATTGTGGATGGGTGTATCTGTGTCTCTGGTGGAACATGTCAGTTGTCTAACCATTGAGGATGGGTGTTTCAAACATTTCAGTGCTGTGACCACTGTGGATTGGTGTGTCTGTGTCTCTAGTGGAACATTTCAATGCTCTGATTACTGTGGACTTGTTTGTCTGTATCTCTGGTGGAATATGTCAGTGCTCTGACCACAGTGGATGGGTGTGTCTGTGTCTCTATTGGAACATGTCAGTACTCTGAACACTGCGTGTGTCAAACATGTCAGTTCTCTGCCCATTGTGGATGGGTGTATCAAACATGTCAATGCTCTGACCACTGTGGATGGGTGTGTGTTTGTTTCTGGTGAACATGTCAGTGCTCTGACCACTTTGGATGTGTGTGTCTGTGCCCCTGTTGAAATATGTCAGTGCTCTGACCACTGCGGATGGATGTATCAAACATGTCAATGCTCTGACCTCTGTTGATGGGTGCTTCTTTATCTCTGGTAGAATATATCAGTGCTCTAACCACTGTGGATGTGCGTGTCTGTGGTTCTGGTGCAACATGTCAGTGCTTTGAACACTGTGGATGGGTGAGTCTTTGTCTCTGTTGGAACATGTCAGTGCTCTGATCACTGTGAATTTGTGTGTCTGTGTCTCTTGTGGAACATTTCAGTGCTCTGACCACTACGAATGGTTGTATCAAACATGTCAGTGCTCTGACCACTATGGATGGGTGTGTCTGTGTCTCTGTTGGAACATTTCAGTGCTCTTATCACTTTGGATGGGTGTGTCTGTGTCTCTGGTGGAACATGTCAGTGCTGTTACCACTGTGGATGGGTGTATATGTGTCTCTCTTGCAATATATCGGTGCTCTGACCACAGTGGATGGATTTATCTGTATCTCTGGTGGAATATGTCAGTGCTCTGGCCACTGTGGATGGGTGTGTCTGTATCACTGGTGCAACATGGCAGTGCTCTGACCAATGTGGCTGTGTGTCTTTCTATCTGTTGGTACATGTCACTGCTTTGATCACTGTGGATTGGTGTGTCTGTGTCCCTTGTGGAAAATTTCAATGCTCTGATCACTATGGATGAGTGTGTCTCTGTCTGTGGTGAAACATATCAGTGCTCCTACAATTGTGGATAGGTATATCTGTGTCTCTGGTGGAACATGTCAGTTGTCTAACCATTGAGGATGGGTGTTTCAAACATGTCAGTGCTGTGACCACTGTGGATGGGTGTGTCTGTGTCTCTGTTGGAACATGTCAGTGCTCTAATCACTGTGGATTGGTGTGTCTCTGTCTCTAGTGAAACGTTTCAATGCTCTGATCACTGTGGACTTATTTGTCTGTATCTCTGGTGGAATATGTCAGTGCTCTGACCACAGTGGATGGGTGTGTCTGTGTCTCTGTTGGAACATGTCAGTACTCTGAACACTGCATGTATCAAACATGTCAGTTCTCTGACCATTGTGGATGGGTGTATCACACATGTCAATGCTCTGACCACTGTGGAAGGGTGTATCTTTGTCTCTAGTGAACATGTCAGTGTTCTGACCACTTTGGATGTGTGTGTCTGTGCCCCTGTTGGAATATTTCAGTGCTCTGACCACTGCGGATGGATGTATCAAACATGTCAGTGTTCTGACCTCTGTTGATCGGTGCTTCTTTATCTCTGGTAGAATATATCAGTGCTCTAACCGCTATGGATGGGTGTGTTTGTGGCTCTGGTGTAACATGTCAGTGCTTTGAACACTGTGGATGGGTGAGTCTTTGTCTCTGTTGGAACATATCAATGCTCTGATCACTGTGAATTTGTGTGTCTGTGTCTCTGGTGGAACATGTCAGTGCTCTGACCACTGCGAATGGTTGTATCAAACATGTCAGTGTTCTGACCACGATGGATGGGTGTGTATGTGTCTCTGGTGAAACATGTCAGTGCTCTAACCACTGTGGATTGGTGTGTCTTTGTCTCTGGTGGAACATTTCAGTGCCCTTATCACTTTGGATGGGTGTGTCTGTGTCTCTGGTGGAACATGTCAGTGCTCTGACCACTGTGGATGGGTGTATCTGTATCTCTGGTGCAATATGTCAGTGCTCTGACCACAGTGGATGGATGTTTCTGTATCTCTGGTGTAATATGGCAGTGCTCTGACCAATGTGGCTGGGTGTGTCTATCTATCTGTTGGAACATGTCAATGCTTTGATCACTGTGGATTTGTGTGTCTGTTTCTCTTGTGGAAAATTTCAATGCTCTGATCACTTTGGATGGGTGTGTCTCTGTCTCCGGTGGAACATTTCAATGCTCCTACAATTGTGGATTGTAGTGTCTGTCTATCTGTTGGAACATGTCACTGCTTTGATCACTGTGGATTTGTGTGTCTGTGTCTCTTGTGGAAAATTTCAATGCTCTGATCACTGTGGAGGGATGTGTCCTTGTCTCTGGTGGAACATATCAGTGCTCCTACAATTGTGGATGGGTTTAACTGTGTCTCTTGGAACATGTCAGTGGTCTGACCATTGAGGATGGGTTTTTCAAACATGTCAGTGCTGTGACCACTGTGGATGGGTGAGTCTGTGTCTTTGGTGCAATATGTCAGTGCTCTGACCACAGTGGATGGATGTGTCTTTATCTCTGGTGCAACATGCCAGTGCTCTGACCAATGTGGCTGGGTGTGTCTTTCTATCGGTTGGAACATATCACTGCTTTGATCACTGTGGATTGTTGTGTCTTTGTCTCTTGTGGAAAATTTCTAAGCTCTGATCACTGTGGATGGGTGTGTCTGTATCTCTGGTGAAACATATCAGTGCTCCTACTATTGTGGATGGGAGTATCTCTGTCTCTGGTGGAACATATCAGTGGTCTGACCATTGAAGATGGGTGTTTCAAAAAGTCAGTGCTGTGACCACTGTGGTTGGGTGTGTTTGTGTCTCTGTTGGAACATATCAGTGCTCTTATGACTGTGGATTGGTGTGTCTGTGTCTCAGTCACACCCATCCACAGTGATCAGAGCATTGACATTTTCCACAAGAGTCACAGAAACACCAATCTACAGTGGTCAAAGCAATGACATGTTCCAACAGATCGAAAGACACACCCAGCCACATTGGTCAGAGCACTGCCATATTGCACAAAAGATACAGTCACACCCACCCACAGTGGTCAGAGCACTGACATATTCCACTAGAGATACAGACACACCCATCCACTGTTGTCAGAGCACTGATATATTACACCAGAGACACAGATACACCCATCCACAGTGGTCAGAGCACTGACATGTTCCACCAGAGACACAGACACACCCATCCAAAGTGATAAGAGCACTGAAATGTTCCACCAGAGATACAGACACACAAATCCACAGTTATCAGAGCACTGACATGTTCCAACAGAGACAAAGACTCACCCATCAACAATGGTCAAAGCACTGATATGTTGCACCAGAGCCACAGACACACCCATCCACAGTGGTTAGAGCACTGATATATTCTACCAGAGATACAGAAGCACCCATCAACAGAGGTCAGAGCACTGACATGTTTTATACACCCATCCGCAGTGGTCAGAGCACTGACATGTTTGATACATGCAGTGGTCAGAGTACTGACATGTTCCAACAGAGACACAGACACACCCATCCACTGTGGTCAGAGTACTGACATATTCAACCAGAGATTCAGACAAACAAATCCACAGTGATCAGATAATTGAAATGTTCCACCAGAGACAAAGACACACCAATCCAATCCAATAAGAGCACTAACATGTTAAATCAGAGACACAAACACACCCATCCACAGTGGTCACAGCACTGACTTGTTTGATACATCCATCCACTGTGGTCAGAGCACTGGTATATTGCATCAGAGAGACAGATACGCCAATCCACAGTGGTCAGAGCACTGACATGTTCCACCAGAGACAAAGACACACCCATCCAAAGTGATAAGAGCACTGACATGTTCCACCAGAGATAAAGACACACCCATCGACAGTGGTTAGAGCACTGACATGTTGCACCAGAGACACAGTCACACCCATCCAGAGTGGTCAGAGCACTGACATGTTTGATTCAACCATTCGCAGTGGTCAGAGCACTGACATATTTCACCAGAGACACAGACACACAAATCCACAGTGATCACAGCACTGACATGTTCCAACAGAGACAAAGACACACCCATCCACAGTGGTCAAAGCACTGACATGTTGCACCAGAGCCACAGACACACCCATCCACAGTGGCTGGGTGTGTCTTTGTCTCTGTTGGAACATGTTAGTGCTTTGATCACTGTGGATTAGTGTGTCTGTGTCTTTGGTGGAACATTTCATGCTCTGATCACTTAGGATGCATGTGTCTGTGTCTCTGGTGGAACAAGTCAGTGCTCTGACCACCGCGGATGTGTGTATCGAAAGCGAAAATAAAGGCCCTGGTGGTGAGTAATGAACTCATCTTTTTACATCTTTTATGTACTTTCTAATGGAGCACTGGTGGACACTTCCAGCATTAGTGCCCACTTGATACTCGCCTCTACCTACTACAATTAACCTAATCATAATTATCTTATGCTATGCTTATTAAAACATTTTGTTGTTGTTGTTGTTTTTGTTGTTGTTGTTGTTGTTGTTGTTGTTGTTGTTGTAGAAATACATAGAGGGATCATCTGTGGCAGAATTCAGACAGAGCCATCAGTTACAGTAAAGAAGAGGCTGCTGCCAACCTTTCCTCAGACACCAACACCTGCGTCACCATCAGAGCCATGGGGGCCTCTTCCTCGGCCAACCGACTGAAGATACACCCGCATTATGCTTGCTGTATGTGCGGGAGCACCTTAACAAGAAACGAAAATTGGTTGCGACGTGTGAACAAAGGTTGCTGCAAAAAAAATCAATAACGAAGAGAGCAACAGCAAGAAGAAATTAAAGAGATAGAGGTAAGTTTGTTTTAATTACATTGGAATGTAACAATGCCCATTTCTTTCAGCTGGCCGCTGCTACAGAGCCTATTGACATGCTGTCAACACGACAAACGGTTACGTTCATCCTATGTCTGTTACTACAGCAAGAAAGAGAGCATCTAAAAACTCTCTCTGCTTCCACCACTGGTGCTGTCACCACCACAACCGTCTACGTCTGCATCGGCGTCATCAACAGTACCAGGACAGGCGTCGCATCAGATCATGGAATACTGTACAACACCAACTTCTTTTGTTCATTATATAGATAGCGATAATTCTGATTTAGCTAAAATTTATTGATCAAATTGGAGAAGTGTTCATTCTACACATCGATTCATGTATATCTAGAAATATTTTTATTTAAGACTCATGGATACGAACCTAAATTCCTTGCATCCCGTATTATGGAACATTTTACACCTGCAAGGTGACTGTAAAAACGGATTCTGTGTTACGCGTTATTTTAATTGACTTTTGTTGTACACGAATAAAAGTGCAAACATTATCTGTGTTATGTTGCTTTGTCATAGTATTAGAATAATACGTCATATATCAATCCAAATAAGCACACTAAATAGGTCATGTTTTAACTTCTTTGCATCTCAAGAACTGGCCTTAATGACCACAAACATACCACTTTGACCTGTTTTGTATGCATGTTGTCTAAAACAGTACACAAGAGATTATTGCCTCTCACTATGAAGATAGTCGAAAGAGTGCACAAATTTAACTATTTAAGTTTAATAATGGATGAACATCTAAACTGGACAAACCATGCAGATATCATTTCAAATAAATGCTCAAAACCGTTAGGTGTACTTAATAAATTGAAACATGTCCTGCCTATTAATGTTAAAATCATACTGTATAAATCCTTAATATTGCCGCAATTCAACTATGTAATAATGGCATGGGGATATAAATGTGACAGAATAATCAAAACTCTGAAAGAATACGCATAATAAATGTAAGTAAATAAAATGCACACATTGAATCTATATTAAAAGTTTAAAATCATATATGTTACACATTCAAGAACAAAACAATTATTATAAATTAATATACTACAAATTACCTGGGTACTTACAACGTTTTGCTTTACACCAAAATCACAAAATCCATAATTACAACACACGCAGACATAATGAAATACATATAAGCAGAGCACATAACAAATTTGCAAAGAGAGGTATCCGACATAGCCACAAACAATAAACAACACCCCAGCAATATTGAAATAAGACCCATATTCATAGCCAAAGTGGTTTTGTCGCACATGTCAGAAAACATTATATACAAAAATATAATGATAAGTGTGAAATTCTAAATTGTCATATTTGTGAAAATATATTGTCATTATTAACCCCTATAATAATGTCTAGCTATTTGTAATATCAAATAATTATAATTTGAAGAGAACAAAACAATTCACATTTCGGTGTATATATTTTTTATAAATGAATAGTAAAATTATAAAAATTTAACTTTTTTATTTTACAAAGTCTGTTGTAAAACTAATAAAGTAGAAAGTAAAACACGGGTGGCTCTTAGAATAGCAAAATATTTTGGTTTTAATATGAGTCTCCTGTCCCAAACATTCACCTGTAATTTTTTCGTATTAAACAGTGTATTGTATACAGTTTTTTTAAATTACTGTGTTTGTCTTTGTTTGTTTTTATTATGATTTATCAGTAATAACTGTATTATATGTTCGTATGTATAATTAGAACAACTAAATATGATTCTGATTCTGTTTCTATATCCTCAGGAACCTGAACTCAGATCTGCGACAAAACAGAATCATTAAGCTTAATCGTGAACAGGGAGCCCAAAAGTCATTATCAGAATGAGGGACAACCGAAGATTTATGGTGGAAATGCAATTTGGAATAAATATGAATCTTGAATTTCTTTTGGAAGATAGCTATAGTTTCAGATGTTTTCAAAGTGATGGGGAGTTCATTCCAGACCCTAGGTGCAGCGACAGAGAGAGCACGTTTGCCTAAGTTAAATTTTGTTTTAGGCACAATAAGTTGTTGTGAAATTAATAATATGAGCTGCCTAGGGATATTTGACACATGCAGAACACTAGCCAAGTAGGGTGGTTGTTGTGTAAATAGAGCATAATATGTAAGAGTGGACAGCTTAAAATTAATTCGATAAGTAACAGGAAGCCAGTGTAATTATTTAAGTAGTGGCGTGTGCGTGCGTGCGTGCGTGCGTGCGTGCGTGCGTGCGTGCGTGCGTGCGTGCGTGCGTGCGTGCGTGCGTGCGTGCGTGCGTGCGTGCGTGCGTGCGTGCGTGCGTGCGTGCGTGCGTGCGTGCGTGCGTGCGTGCGTGCGTGCGTGCGTGCGTGCGTGCGTGCGTGCGTGCGTGCGTGCGTGCGTGCGTGCGTGCGTGCGTGCGTGCGTGCGTGCGTGCGTGCGTGCGTGCGTGCGTGCGTGCGTGCGTGCGTGCGTGCGTGCGTGCGTGCGTGCGTGCGTGCGTGCGTGCGTGCGTGCGTGCGTGCGTGCGTGCGTGCGTGCGTGTTCCTTAATGTACTCAAGTTTGTGATTTATTTTAAATGAGACATTTTCTGATAATTACAAGTTATTACATGATGAAAGTGATAGCAGATACCCCATGACTTTAATTACCATGAAACAATATGGGCTGTAGACACTTAATGTAATATTTTTTACAGTTTTGTGGACGTGCGATTGTGTGATAAGAGTAGACACTTAATGTATTAATGTTGGTGAATGATTTTCGATGAGATTTAGCTGTGATAATTGCAAGTAATGAAAGACTGATTTTTTTATTTATCGCACGTGAGTAGTAGAAGTAAGTTTCTGAGACCTCAAATCCGGCACCCATGTGTCTGAACGACTTCCGGTTGCGCGCGCAGCCAATCAGAGCGCCCCCTGACGGCTGTAGGAACACCAAAAACCGTGCGCAGCGCCCCCTAGCGGCTGTAGGAGTACCGAAAGATAACCAGTAGCCATCGATAGTGGACATAGGAACGACTGTCGGTTAGCAGCGGTCATTAATAGGATAATTAATAACTGAGATGAAAGAGTAAGTTAACAGTAGTCATTAATAACTGAGATCAAAGGACCTAACGAGGAGACGAGAAACTAACAAAACAAAAACGGTATCGTACGAGTGGACACGTATTTTATTGAACAACACAAGCAGCAGCATGGCGATACAATATGGGTAGCGTGTAATATCACGACAACTATGACGATGAAGATGAGGTCGCGAGCTTAGGGGTGTCTCCACCTCGCCAGAGGCTCGAGGGTGACGATGAGGCGACTTGCGGATGTTGACCATCACGCCATGTACGAAGTGTGATAGTACAGTCTACCTTGTCGCATATGTTTAAGCCAACCAAACACGCGGCAATCGTTAGCAACTAGATCGGTGCCGAATACGTTGTTAAAAGTTCTCATTGGAAAGCCGTTACAACGAAGCAATACAAAAGCTACGCAATATTGTCCACAAACGTTAGACAGAGGACTCTGAAGTCTCTTGCTATTATGAGTCCACTCGGAACAATGTTCGTTCATGAAGGTGCGGAAGGCCGCGTGACGTGGCGGCAGGCCGTACGAGCAGAAGTAATCGCCGCGTCCGTCGGCAGCCAGGTACAGCGCTATCCAATGTTCGCCCGGTTCGGAACGCCGTCTATCGTCGCAGGCAGTCCATCTTTGGGTACGACACCGCGAAATATCGATCTGGTGCACGGGTCCGTCTCCAGTAGTCGGGCGATCTGCAGGGTGTCCATCTCAGAAGTCGCAGATGACGTTGCGGCTCTTGTCGATTTCCAGCACGGACTCGAATTCGGCGTAGGCTATGACGTTCACGGTGGTCTGCAGCGCATTGCGGAAATGAAGTTCTATGCGCAGGTTGCCATTTTGTACCAGATGGAAGCAGGGACCGTCGCACTGGTCGGGGGTCAGGTCAAAACCGAAGAAGGTGTAACCGTCTCGGTAGTCGCTGCGAGTCAGACCGTTCCCCTCGTCCTGCCAAATCTTACCGGTCGAGGTGAACAGGCTTATGTAGCTCCTGACGAAGAGGTCGTCTTGGAAATTGGGCTGAAAAGGTTTGGAGGGTATCTGTCGTCCGTCCACGTACACCGCGTGGAAGCTTATGGTGTTGTTCTTGGCGTGAAACGGATTCTTGTCGTACGCACCGTTGTAAGCGTCGTTATTAATGCAGCACAGCACCAGACGTTTCGGCAGAGTGCCGAGGAACAGGTTTTCGTGCGTGTGCGACCGAGCGCCCGCGGGAATGGAGTACACCTTGCAGTCGACGGACCGCATCGGATACTTGACCGTGCTCTTCTCGAGAGCCTTGATGTGTGCCATCTGCACGGTGGGATTGAGGGTGGCCTTCTTGACAAACAAGGTGGCATTGACGGTGTTGATCCTGTAATCGGGGTGGGGCCCACCAGCCATGAGCGCAAACGCAGCCTTACTGCGCACCAGTCGGATCTTGACATCGACGCCGTTGATCAGGAATTTATCTTGCAGAAACAGATCCACGTGTAGACGACCCATCATGTCGACCACTCGACTCCGTACGAAGTTCTCTCGTCGAGCCACGAACCCTGCGTTAGCCGCGGCTCCGTCGACTAACTCGACGGCATCCATGTGAGCGGCCGTGTCCTTGTGCCACAGCTGACCCGTCAGTTGCGTGACCTTGGCATCGGTACCGTAACTCAGCAGCGTCTCGATGTAGGCACGATACGCGTACGTGTTGGTCGATTGGGTCACGAGCGTGACGTTCAGGGAGACGTCGACCTGACCGAACAGCGAATGCAGCCAGTTATTCACTGGTCCCACGGGGTCGGCCAAGTCGAGATCGTCCCCGTTGGCTCGCGTCACCTTCACCTGCACGTGTAGCATCGTGTTGGCGAGATCCAGGTAATCGTCTCCCGATCCAGGGATCAGGAATTCTATCGGTCCACCAGAGTCCAGAGAGGCCATGGGTTGATGTTCCACCACGTGGCTGTCGACGATGCTGTTCTGAGTGGGGGGTACGGTAAAGAGATCCAGCTCGGACTTGACCCCTTCGCACGACTGTTTATGTACGAACGCCATCGTTGTCGTCGAATATGTCGGCCTCACGTTTCTTGGGCGTCTGTCTCGTGCGCCGTCTCTTCGCTGTAGTGACTCCTGTCTTCGCGGGTGCGTTTTATACGTTTACGAGGTCGCACGCCAGGGATCTCAAGGTTACGCAGCATGCTCCTACCAGAGTCCGTAATGCGTCGTTTGGCTGCCGTTTTTATGTTCTGACCAGATAAGACGTCGTCAGCTATACGAATGCCGGTCTTCAACGCTCCCTTACCCAACGCCACGGCACCTCTCTTGATGAGTGGCATGGCGCTGCGCAGCAGACCGCTGAACAGACTGCCCAGTCCGTGACCTCGCTGATATTGCGCACCGGCGAAGTAGGGCAGCGCACCACCCGCTTGACGCGCGTAATAGTCGTTGTAATTCATCGTCAGAACAGTCCGGTCCTACGCCGTCGAAAATGAAGTGTTACCGTCACTCTACCGTACTCGAATGGCACGCGCCGTCCGGTGTCGTCTCTTATATCCACCTCTATGGTCCTGAACTCCTTGCGCAACAGAGGCACGTAGTGAACGTTAGTGAAACGATCGGACACCGTGGCGCCGTGACCTCCGGGAACCGGGAGGCATCGCAACAACGGCACGAGACTGTCGCCGACGATGCGAGACTCCACGACGTCCGTGTAGATGTAGATGGTGTCGAACCCTTGATGCATGTTCACCACGGTATTGGCCTCTTGACGGAAAGAGTACGGGCTATCGGTAGTCTTTGTTTTTTCGGGTGGCGAAGTAACGGTGGCCGACGGCGTGAGACTGAGCTCCGATTTGTTTCCTCTCCTACTCTCGGGTGGGTGTACACACGTGTATCCCTATCTCTCGCTGAACTGGTGACAAGTGACGGGTAGAATCCCAAAATGGTACCCATTGCACTCTGGTACGGCATGCTGAAGTCGGTGCCCGGTGACATGTGCAACGTCATTATCTGAGTGATGGTACTGTAGCTCATTTTAGCCCGCGTCTTATCCGTCCACATGCGTTTCAGCGCCTTGTTGATGTGGTCCAACAATACGTCAGGACTGCGGTAATACCCAGCAGCGATCTTCGTACTCGGGGCAAGACCCACAGGAGTGCGCTAGTTGTGGTAGAACCAGGTATCGTCCTCTCGAACGTTGTACCAAGTATGTGGGTACTGGATCTCTGCCAGCCCGCACTCCCTTTCGCCAGTCACCGATATGCGTTGAGGCAAGTCCGTGATGTAATGGGCCAAGGTGTTATCGGGTTGCACCTTCATGGAAGCGTTGCTAGGTAGCGTCAGATAGAAATCAGTCGCCATTGTCGGTACAATCCTCTTGCTCTTCCTGCTCCACCTCCTCGTCTATGATGGTGGTGGTGGTGGTGGTGGTGCAGGTCTGTGGTGTGGTGTCTTGTGTCATTTCTCGAATGAAGTGTCGCCATACGCGCGGCTAGTCTTTATAGTGGAGTGGACGAGTGCCCTGGCATCGATCCAGCTGTTGAATTTGGAGGGATAGCCGAACCATTTCACCAAAGCCTCCTTTCATCTACCTACCTTACGGCGTTGCAGTACCGATTCAACGCGGTACACTCTATCGACGGGTACCGACACCTTCTGCAGCTCCAGTTCGTAGAAGGTGCCGTCCAGCACTTCGCCGAGATCGTCCCGCAAGCGGTACACGGGTGGATCGGAGGGGTGAACCTCGTGTATCGTGAACATCTCTTCGCTCCAGTTCGTCTCGTAGCCCTTTTCGAACGTGCCTTTGTACTTGCTGACGCGCACGCGATCCGACACGCACAACTTGGGCACGCCCTTACCGTCGTGGCCGTACAGACGTTGCCACACCTTTTCTTGATTCTTTGCATTTACCCGTGACGGAGCCATGCCGATGCTGCGGTGGGGGGGGGTGTTGTTATACGATCGCACCAAGTCCTGAAGGACGTCGATGTAACGCCACATCTGGTGTTTCTTGAAGTATCGCCACATGCGCGTCTTCAACGTTCTTTTGAATCGTTCCACGATGCTCGCCTTCGTCTCCGCATTGTGCGTGGAGAAGTGATGGATGCCGTAAGTCTGCAGTAGAGTCTGAACGGATTTATTCAGAAATTCCACTCCTTGATCTGTCTGCAACGTTTGTGGCCACTCGTTGACGAACGTGGTTTGCAGCGCCGCAGTCAATGACGCTGCGGACTTGTTCTTCATGGGAACACACCAGGCCACTTTCGAGAAGACGTCGATCACCGTGAGGAGAAAGGTCATACCGTCGTTGTCGTTTTTCAACTTCGTCAAGTCTACGAGATCGGCCTGCCACTGCTGATCCATACCACCCACGATGACGCGTCGTCTCTGGAAATGACGTCTCGCTGGTTTGTGTAAGGTGTAGGCGTCCTTTTCCGACAACCATTCCGCGACGATTTTCCGCGGCACGCGCGTGACGCGTCGCAGGGCACCGACTCCGTCATAACTGCCTACCCTTTTTGGATCGAAGTAGACCTCCCTCATTGGTTGTTCTCTCCTCCGCGCCATTAAAAGAGGAGGAGGACCGATGCGTTGACGGGGGCGGTGACGTTGACTCCGGAGTATGAATGCTGACGAATGACGAGGAGCACGCCGACGTATAGTAGGACACACGCTATCGCACCCACAACGCTAGCGGTGGAGCAACAACAGTCTAGTAGCGAAACCATAGTCTGAATAACGCCTGTTGCATAAGAATTTGGGCTATACCGTGAGCAATCAAGTAAAGTCCACTGCAAAATATCGCAGCAACGATGGAACGGTACGCGTCCTGTGGATCGGTTGGCATGACGAACACTGTGCTACGGACACACATCGTACCACCTTATAAGTCGTCCCAGCCAGCCAATGACGACAAAGCCTTACGTGATTCGGGGGGTGGGGTGGGCATGGAATGTTCCATTCGACGGCGCTGACGAGCGAGGGGTGTCCAACTTAGTGATCTTCGTGCACTGCCAGCAGCAGCACGAGGAGTAGTAGTAGCTGACCGACGAGAGGGAGTGACCGTCGTCGTATGCTTTCCTGACGACGTTACCGACCAACTCCATGGGTAGGTTGATGGCACGGAGTTGTCGTGCGAATGGCTGCCAACCCGGCGGATCGGTCTTTCTCTTACGCAACAGATCATTAACGAGATCCACCACGTTACTTCCGACAACCGGCACGCCCTCGTGTATAAGTTCACCGCGAGCGGTCCACGCGATATCTCTCTTGAGATGCTCCATCAAACGTCTGGCTTTGGCCTGCATGGTCTTGGGAACGGTGTCCAAAACGGTGGCCTCCTGTCCGCTACTAGGAGCTCGCACTGCGCCCTCCGGCCCCGGCTCCACCCCCGACCCCGACCCCGTCACCGACTCGTTCACCGTGACCACGCGTATCGGTTCCTTGACGTGTTTATCGGCCATGACGTTGTACCGCTGCAACACCTGATTTTACAGTGTCACCTTGGTCCCGTCGTCTAGGTCCTTTCTACTGAGGATGGTCTTCATATCGTCATCGAGGGCTTGCACCTTCTTACCTAAGGTGTCGGTTGCGGGTGGTGAGGGTGAACGAAGCGTGTCCAACAGTCGCGGGTCCACCAAGGCCATCTTGCGTGTGTGTTCCATGTATCTACCTTTTGAGCAACACCTCTCGGAGCAAGGGTAGAAAGACCGAACTTGCCAACGGTGCTAGGAAGGCCGATAGGAAACCTTCGCTCTGTCCCTCGCCGACCTGCGGTTGCAGCAAGATGCGTCTTCTCCTGGCAGCTGGCGTTCGTCTCTGAGCCAACTCGCGTAACTTCGTCCTGTATTTACTCAAACGTCGCCTCTGTAATGAGGTAAATGGAATGTTCTTTTTTAGTATGTTGTAGGCACACTCGGCTAGTGCACACAGCAGATCGGCGTCGGCGTTGGCGATGATGGCCCTTTTCAGTTTGTTGCTCTTGATTCTGTTCAGAGCCTGTATGCACACAATGTGTCTCTTCACCAGGGCAGACATGGTGCGAATGAAGAGACTATACACGTACTCGGTCGTTTTATACCTTCGGCAAGTACACGTACTGAACACCGTCGTCTGGAAAGATGGCCGTACGCAGACGCATGTCCTCGGGCGTGTCCTGTTTGAGATCGACCAATAGATAACCGTACGGTACCGCCGTGGCGTCTTTAAAAGCCTCTTGCACGAATTTCATGCGTCCCGGATACAACTGCCGAGCCAAGTGCGACATCTGCGATGCGTCACGAGGATTCTTGAACACCACCATATACTGAGAATTCAGACTGATGGTACGACTCTCTTTGTTTTTAGGGAACAGGTTATGTACGAGATACAGCACGGACGTGTTCTTGTGGTGACTTTTTTTAGTGAACAAGGTCGTGACCCGTTCGTCCGTTTATGCCATGAGATCGTCTATGACGATGAGATTCCTCGTTGTCGATTCGAACATGGCCGCCGTCGGTAACCCTTCCTCGAACCGCACGTGGACCAAGTCCGTCGTTGCGTAAGCCTCTTGCCAATCTCCGTAACACCACGTGATTTTTTCGGGAGGTGGATCGATCATTGCAGCAGCGTGACGCAACATACGCGTCACGAAAGTACTCTTGCCGCACCCCGTCGGTCCGGCGACGATGCACGTGAAGGGATGTTTCCATCGTGCATCCATGATCGTGTATGAAACAAGTGCAGCGTACATCGCCTTATCTACACGTCCACCGGACCCGTGGTCACCCCCTCCTCGTGCACCGCGAGTTTGGCGTAAAAGTAGGTGAGGGCAGCCCGTTCCTGCACGTACGTCAACACGGTCGATTTATGCACCCGGAATCCACGGTTCTTTCCACTTCCGCTCCGACGGTTGGTGAGCACCTCCAGGAACGCATCCTTGTCGATGGTGTTGTGATGTTTGTTCAGTCCTTTGGTGCTGTACTTGTCGGTGGCTCCGAAACAATAGTACGTCTTGCTATACAACCCCACGAACCCGTCACCGGACCACACGACCTTGAACAGACCCGGTGTCCTCTTGTCGAACCCTCTGCGCGCCTTACAGCACGCCTCGTCTCCGACCCAAGGTCGATCGGCGAGTCGACAGCGCGCGTACTCGTTCCGATGTTCGTCGCAACAATCGGACGGGAGCCATTCGGAACGATGTCGGAAATAATGATCTCGTAGTGCTGGGGTCACGAGGTCATCGACGGACTCACCGGCCAAGGCCAAATAGGCACTATCTGTATCCATCTCGCAGTACTGGAACAGAGGGCGCTCCACGTATCTGTTGTTGAAGTCGTAATAGAACTGCAACATGCGCATCTTGGCGTACGGCAGAACGAAGAATCCCACGTGTACGGGCAGGGTGTACTTGACGGTTTTCTTGTTCATCTCTATCTCGTACGCATCGTCGACGACGATGTCGAGTTGTCGGAATCGTTTATCGTTGACCATGAGCGATGCCGCCTTCTCCGTGCAGTAGCTGACGTCGCGATGTCGGTCAACGTTGGTGATGGTCTTTCCGTAGCCCGAGTTCCCCAGCAACTTCATGGTGTCCGCGATGATGGTCTTGTCTCGGTGGACGTCTCCCTCGCGTCGGGCCGTGGACACTGCATCGCCAAACCGTCGGAAACACGGAATAGGATCGTATTCGATGATCTGGTAAACGAGCAGCACATCGAGACCGTGGTCCAGATACCATCGTAGCAGGGGCGTTGCGAGCAGTATCTTATCACCACGATAACTACCCACGAGCATGCGCCTTGGAGTCGACATGATGTTGTGCTCTTCGGCGTATCGGCGCATGAACGGACCGAGATCCTCGCGTATCAGACGGATGTTCTTGAACACGGGCTGCATCTCGGCAAAGTGCGCGCGCAATTCTTCCGGTACGCAAATGTCGCACTCGATCATGCCGAACACGGTTCATGCACGCACGCCGTTCAGGATCTGTTGCGACGTCATCGTCCACCGCACGTGTCGACGTCGGGGAAATGCAGCATCCAGACACTTTCGTACGGTCGGGGCTCATCTCATCTCTTTCCACTCGCATTCCCACAGCTCGACGACCTTGACAAAGTGACGTAGGTAGGCGGTGGTCTTTAGGGTCTCGTCGAGCATTTGCGCCATGGGTTTCCCGTTGCCGGCATTCACCTCTTCTCGAGTGCACGGGCCACCATGGAAAAAACAAACTTGGAACTGATAAGCCGTCTTCGTCTCACTGCACCATCCATCCACCCGATGTTTGCCTATTCTCTTCTCTCGCCCGTTGATCTGATGTCGTATGGGACGTCCCGTGCGTTCGGATTCCCACGTCAACCATTCTGCAGCCATCTGCGCCGATTCGGGGCGGAAGTCGTTCTCTACCCGTCGTCGCGTGCACCATCCCATAAGCATGTCTTGCATGAGTGACCACAGGTACAGTGCGTTCGCATCGTATCCGACGATCGACCGACACGGACGAGCAGCCTCTCCGTACTCGTTCTGACGTAGCGTGGTGACCCCCTTCTCGTGATAGAGGTGAAAAATGATCGAAGGACCACCGACAATGTTATCTTTGATGAGGTCATGCAGATCTTTATTCTTTTTGTTGAAGATGGCAACGTCGTCATGCCATTGTCGCACCAGGCCTCCTGACAACTGGCGTAATCCTCGTCTGAAATACCTTCGTTCTTCAGTCGTCTGAAGAAGGCCTCTTTCGGTGGAAAAGCGGTGTCGTCGAGCCTTTCCAGATGGTCCATATACTCGTACGGGAAATGACCTTTCGTCACCTCGCATCCGTACGCTTTCAGATACTTGTCGTAGCTGAACCCAGGGGCTATGTAGTTGGTCATGTCTAGGAATTTCAGCTGATCCGTTGAAAGACACATGAACGTGTTGTTGCGTTTGATGACGAAAAATGACCCGATGCCATCGTTCTCTTCTTCTTTCTTTTTGTCCTCTTGCTCCCTCTCTTCTTTTTCTTCTTCCTCTTCTTGTTCCTCTGTCTTTGCAGTCGACAGGAAGTACGGTATGAGGAACTGTTTGATGGCATTGAGATCATACTTACCCGAATAGAACCCGATGACAGGTAACTGATGCATCCATCCATACAGTTGTCTCATCATCGTTTTGTATGGATTGGTTGCCGGTCGAGATTCCTTGTCGGTGGCTGACCGTGCAGTCTCCTCCTGTTCGTCCCAGTTCGTCAGCGCTTCTGCGAGTTGTTCCAACGCATACTCGTATGAGTCTTTGATCTTGTCGTACGCGGCGTCACTCATCGATCGCAGGATATCCATCATGGCGCTCACCAACTTGTTGGTGTCTCCATCCGTGACGAGACATTTCACTTACTCGTGTCCGGGCACGTTGGATGCCACGCTAACGCTCAGCGGGACGTGACGCGCAACCCAGTGAACCTGGTCATTGTCCGACGGAAGTTGTTCGGTGTCGAACCAACACTCAAAGTCAAAGGTGGCTCGGTACGGATAGTACCGCAACGATTCGGCCACTCGGATGTTCTCGTCGTCCAGCCGTTCGAACACCAATGGAGTCGAATGGTACACGCCACTAGGATAGACTCGACGCACACCCCCCGTACACGTGCTCTCGTGTTTGCGTAGCTTCCTCAACGAGTCACTGCACTTATAT
Organism: Lamellibrachia columna; assembly: GCA_963662155.1. NCBI lineage: Eukaryota > Metazoa > Annelida > Polychaeta > Sabellida > Siboglinidae > Lamellibrachia > Lamellibrachia columna. Next base: position 23,325,560 of record OY759269.1, read on the forward strand.
ATATATATATATATATATATATATATATATATATATATATATATATATATATATATATACATATACACGGATAGACTTATATAAATACGATGACGACATGATGGTTTGTGGGATTGTTACATCCTCGACAGTGACCACTAGCTTACGATCGGTTATCGACATGCCAGTGGCTAGTATCATGGTTATTAACTTGTGGGCTGTTACACAGCGACAGAGGTTACATAAATTGATGATGATGATGATGTACTATATAAGTCGTTATGTGTATATATATATATATACATATATAAATTAATGGTTATGTTTGACTAATAATAGTATTGTGTTGACGACGTCATATACGTGGTGATAACCGACAATCCTTCAGCACGATCCCGAACGTTGGCTGGGAGTACGGGTGCCTCGTCGTAGTACACTTAATTCTACATAACAGCAATAATACTCATGTTCAACTACTAATACTAATATTCATCTACAGTGGTTATAATGTTCAACTACTACTACTACTACTACTAACTACTAACTACTAATGTTCAACTACTACTACTACTACTACTACAACTACTAACTACTAGCTACTAATGTTCAACTACTGAATGTTCAACTACTAACTACTACTAACTACTGAATGTTCAACTACTAACTACTACTATCTACAAATGTTCAACTACTGAATGTTCAACTACTGCAGACGGCGGATGTTGATGCGTGCATACGATTTCATGAGTTCGTGCCATTCCGGCGACATTATAGTTGCTGTGATGGATTCACATATGATCGTCGTCACCTCTTCTAATGTTTGTGGTGATGTTCGCCACGTGGTTGTTATGATATTCGACACCGCCTCCTCGATCATGATTTTACACACCTCTATGTTGGTGTGGCTTGTGTTGGTGTGGCTTGTGGAGGGCACCGGACTCTCCTCCCTTGTAGAGGACTCCGGTTGGTTGGCGGGTCGGTCTGGTATACGGACTGCTCCGCCGTCAGAAGGACGGTCGAGTCTGGAAACACGTACAACGTCGGTGGTGTCGTCTCCTCCTCCTCCTGCTTCGTCGTCTGTGTCAGTGGAGGTGACGCGGGACTAAACTCGAAATCATCGTCATCTTCATCATCATCATCCCATGGTAGTGGCACTGCTGCTGGTGGTGACTCGCAGTAGTCATGGGATGATGATGATGATGATGCGGAATCGCCTCGATGTTTCTTCACATCCTCCTCCTCATTCATCTTCGATACCTGTCGTTTGTAAGCCTTCCGCAGCTGCGTCAGACCATTCTATAGAACAAAAATACTAATTACATTGCTAATATGATCAAACATATATTTGCACATAGTTCTCAATAATCGTCCGTATCGCCCTGTATATCTGTGTATCGTTCGGCTATACTCTTTCTAACCAAATATGTCACATCGTGTCGCCACTGCATGTTCGCACACATTGCGGTGACCTCTATCGATAGCCACCGCAAGATGTGCATGACCAAGCTGGACGATGGTACGTAACGCTCCTTGTCGTCCGTTAAATTCATTATGCGGTTCACCTCATCACAGGCATACTGGACATTGGCGACCTCTAGCGCTTTATAAAAGTTATTTTCGATCGTCATGGCTTCGGATCGATCACGTATCCTATCTAGATCACTCACCGTAGCCTCCATCTCGTCGCTACTACTTATAGATGTAACATCGGGCTGTGACGTACTATCCTCCCCCTCGTCATCTGTTATTATAATGAGCGGTGGTGGTGAACAACTTTCCACCGAGGAGGAGAATAGTATTTCAGAACTATTATTACGTAACCATTCCATTACCTTCTCTTTTCCATCCCCGACGTCACTGCTTGTAGCAGCGGCGGCGGCGGCGGTGTCATCCTGTCAACAGAATTACACGGTCACTACTTCCAGTTCTGACACGGTGTAATTGACATACTGTCCCGCTACGCGTTTCTTAATGGTCACCATGACACGGGCCCCCCGCAACATATCCAGTGCCGCATACCGCTCGGCGTCTGACGTCATGCTCATGTAGGCGTTACCAGTGAATCCCAATACCTGAACTGCCGTGACCCAACATTCACTTCCAATCCAATCCGCGAGGAGGACACGCAGAGCGAACCTGTACATGGGAACCCGCTGCCATCGATGAATCGGACGCATATACCCATTGTTCTCCGGACTCACACGTTTGTTACAATGCTAACACGATGGATAGACGATATATTTATCTTGCACGGCACAATGTACTATAGTTAACGGACGTGTAAATCTATAATTTCCGTTACTTACTTCATTCTCTAGACGCATAACAGTCATCTCCTTGTCGTCAAACTGCTTCGAGGCCATTCCTTCTGATGATGCTGTTGCTGCTTGTGAACTGATGCTTTGCGATCGGAGAGCGGTTGTGCGAGTCGTTAACTGTGCGCTCGGTTTATATAGTCCTCCTACTGCCTGTGGTGCGCAATCTTATCTCCACCGTTGGCCGCGCGCGTGATGCCGCTATTGTGTGCCGGGCAGTGCATTGTACTTTGTCCACCGGTCTTGTAATCGACTCGCGTTACATCTGGCCATCGTTTCACTGTGGGGGGATTCTGATGCATTCGAATGAACTCGCGTACTCGCATAAGTATCTGTCCAAGCATGTTCTGACCTGCTTGACCACTGTAGGTCAGTGCACTCCAGTATCCTTCCCGACTCTTTACCCATTCCTTCAATTCAACTTCCCGTGTGTCTAACAGTCGTTTACGTAGGGTTGGATCGCGAAATTTAACAGCGACTAACGCATACATTACAGAATATCTCTGTTTGTTCCATTCTGCGCGTAAATGCACCTTCTCTCGAATGCTCTTGCTGAGGCATTTCGCCTGTAGACCAGTGCGTGTGGCTAGCATTTTTTCTGCTGTATGCAGATCACCATGTTGCATACATTTACGCCACTGGTACGCGCTTTCAACAGTGTTAAATTCTCTATTCCACACATGTATCCTGCACACGTAGAAATTGGACAGATAACTGTTACCGCCTCTGAAGTGTATAGGACGATTCATATTGCCTCTATGACGTTAAAATGTACATTTACTGTATAAATACACGCAGTTTTAGAGCTGTCTGAGTACTCATAACCTCGCTTTTTCCTTCCGTGATGGATGCCTGACGTCGGTTAGTTGACAGTTGCCTGCCGCTTATCAGTTTTTTTCTGATTACTGTGGTATTGTTCCGAGGATTACGACAGCTGTCTGGCTTATTTCTAGCATGATATATAAGATGGCTGAGATCATCGTGTCGTCATCACAACCAGCAATTCAAGTCGATCGTGATGCCTGCAGAACTGATAGCCGTCTTTACAGATGTGTTGGCCGTTATCCAAATAGTCGGGAACGCGATGTTTCAACTGATGGATCGTGCGTGAGTATATATATATATATATATATATATATATATATATATATATATATATATATATATATATATATATATATATATATATATATATAATACTTTACATAGCTCTACATAGCTCTACATAGCTCTACATTTTTAATAAATGTTCACTTTACCTACTGTTGTATCGTTCCCGTGTATACATGTCTCGCTGAGTGATCGTCGGGTCCAAGTTCCATATGCAGCGGCTTGCCTAGCGATAAAAACTACCAGTCGATCGGTTTCGCATTCCATCTCTCTCGTTGCTTGGTTACGTCTGATATATATATATATATATATATATATATATATATATGACTACACTATGCATCTCACTCTGGTTTGTCATTTCCTTGCAGTATCCTTAGACATGACTGGCCGTTCGTTATGGCAGAACTACAGGACATGACTATAGAGCGCCGAGTTAGACTGGCCACCGTCGAGTTTCGTGATGAACTATATGCTAATAATTTATTACCATCATTCATGGAGCATGCTAGTCGATGGCGCCACGTTTTCGCCGGACTGCAACGCTGCACCTTCGGCTATCGACGCAATGACACCCAACCAGAATCCTGGGACGACGAATGTAACACAGCAGCAGCTTTCCTCGAACATCGGAGGGTCTGGTTGGGTGTTATGACAGAGCTGCTGCTGCGTCTCACACCGTCACTAGGAGCAGCTTTCCTCGATTATCGGAGGGTCTGGTTGGGTGTCATGACAGAGCTGCAGCGTTACCCCGTCACACCGTCACACGATCACATGTCTCCATTACAGCGTCGACGCCGACGCACGCTGGCGCCGCTCCGACTACGCTGCAACATGCGACGAAATATGACGCCACGATGCGACGAAATATGACGTCACGTTCGCCGAAAACTTTTGACGGCGTTCAATAATGCTCCATGAACTTATCCACACGCACATATATATATAATGTTTAACTTATATACTTATAATGTTTATAATTCTATATATACTTCTAATGTTTTAATATATATATATATATATATATATATATATATATATATATATATATATATATATATATATATATATATATATATATATATATATATATATATATATTCCCATTGTAACTATACTTCGTTTTTCATATATATTAAATTTTTGCTTGAGCTGATATTCCCGTCTTGTGTTGAGTTCTTGTTCCAACTGCGTGTGTGCATATTATACACATAGTAAATTTTCACCCTGCTACAATTTCTTTACTGAACGGTCAGATTTCCATAATCCAACGGATAAAATGTTGCCATGCATTTCGGCTAAATAATAAATATTACATCATCGCATTTTATTTAAAATTTTCATTTTATGACGTCTTATGTCCACTACATATATACTGGCTATAACATGCCTCAGTCCCACATCAATACTGTACTTGCAACATTGTTGCTGTTTTTTTCACTGATTAGCTCGGCTCCATTGCTACATTGTTCCGATCAAAGGATGCCATCCTTTGATCTCGCACTATGGCTCACAGCTGGATAAACGCTTGGGCTTACAGTTAACTCCAGTCGTTAGGGCGTCCAGTTAATATTAGCTCGCCACTCGGACTGGTCACTCCGTCAAGGTCAGGGTCAGGTGTTGTGGTGGGTGGGGGTGGGGTGGGTGATGTATTATTATTAAGGTGTATATTGTGTGTTCCTATGTCCACTATCGATGGCTACTGGTTATCTTTCGGTACTCCTACAGCCGCTAGGGGGCGCTGCGCACGGTATTTGGTGTTCCTACAGCCGTCAGGGGGCGCTCTGATTGGCTGCGCGCGCAACCGGATGTCGTTCAGACACATGGGTGCCGGATTTGAGGTCTCAGAAACTTACTTCTACTACTCACGTGAGCACTTTTGTGATAATTGTAAGTTATTACATGATGAAATGTATAATAAATATTGATTTAATTGCACCATGTTCTTGATTTTAGTTATGGGGAAATAGTTTTGAGTCAAGACAACTTGGGTATTGGGAGGGGGGTAAGATATCCAGGGTGGGGGGAAGATATCCTAGGGCAAGATGTCAGCAACCTTTTTGAATGGAGGGCCACATAAGTGACTTTGAATATGTTAGCGGGCCACGCACGTACGCACGCACGCACGCACGCACGCATACTCTGGTAACTGGCACAATGCAATTATATACCTTGTGTCTAGCAGTTGTATTGATCACTGTTGTAAATAGCTCGTCCACGAATATGAGTTATTATTATTATCAAACATTAACGTCTGATTTTGAACAACAGCTAGACTATTCAAAAGCACATTATTCAAGTTACGTGTTCTTGGCATGCCGCGGATGCCATGTTGACCCGTGTGACACTGAGGCATGTGCTGGTGATGTTGCTGCGCCAACAAGTGGCCCACACCTAGCTGCAGACTTGTTCCTGCGCGCCTCAGCTCACTTCGGTGTACTACAGCAGTTCTTCCTATCGCGGAACTGCCAGTAGTTTAGACAGCGAGAGCGAACACAGTCTAGTCTTCACGGCGACGCCTATTACATTCTGCATTTTCATCGACTTGCCACACGGGCTTTCCGGTTGGATGATGGAGTGTGCCCTAAAGAGCTTCGCTTGGCACCTGCTTAGTCTTGAACCTTTTCCATTAGGGTAATTCAAAACAACACATTTTCGTTTAAACACAAATAAGGTAGAAGGATAACCTGGGGCAACACGGTTCTGGAGGTAGGACGCCCCCCCCCGCCCCCCACTCCGTACTCAAAATATATAACTGTGAAAATTCCAAATCTGGTGCAAAATAAGCTAATTCTATCTGATACCCGCCCGAAAGCTCAGCAACACGAGACAGACATAATTAAATCAGTGTTTTTAAACTTTTATATGCACTATTATATACATTGATCTAATATTTTGCCAATAGTAAAATGGTGAAACCCACCATACAAAGGTGTTAATCATGAATCATGGACTTAATTGGTGACATAATAATATTATTAATCAGTTGACAGATCAAACAATACAAAATGGGGAATAGTATGTTGTGCTTTGTATACATCGTATTAAGACACATCTGTGGGGCAAGACGGTCCCCATGCATATGGGGCAAGACGGTCCCTAAGTCTTATCCCACACGCACATGGTTACACTGTGTCAAATGTATTGCACATGACCAATTATGTTTAATATATTGACTATAATGCGAGCATTGCGTAATGTACGTCCTGCTAGTCCGTAGACAGTTATTATGATGGAATATCACTAAACCAATATTATATTATGTATTGATTGCAAGGTATGTATTATATGTTAACTCCGATTTAAAATTAACAACCATAATGGCCTGATATATTACTATCATACCATTTGTATACATACATTTTGATTTCAGGCAGTAGGTCGTTCATATAAGTAAAAACCACGGGAGGGGGTTATAGACTGTGTTGCCCCAGGCAGAGGACCGTCTTGCCCCAGGGATGGGGCATGACGGCTTTTTGGGATATTTACTATTTTTCAAATGCTACTTAGCTAGGTTGTTTATTTAGTGAAAATAGTTTTCCAACGGGTAACACACAGATCTGTCCACACTGTGAAAACATTAAATACAAGCTAAAGTTGTTTAATGGTGCGTTCCTTAGGAGGGCCGCGCTGCCCAGGGTTACCGTACTTTCATGTCTGCATACGCAAAAGTGAATTCATTAAATATTAAAGGAAGTAAAAATACAGATTTGGTATATTATTACGTTCATCACGTGGAAATGTTATTTTGTATACCAATATCGCGGGGGCGGGCCGCATTTTGCACAATATCGTTGTTAGTCTGCGGACCACATGGAATAGCTACGAGGGCCGCAGTTGGCCCGCGGGCTGCAGGTTGCCGACCCCTGTCCTAGGGTATCTTCCCCCATGGGGGGAACTATTCCAGGGGGAGATATACTGTTACAGTTATCCCCCTGGCGGATAGTATGGGAATTAGATTAGCGCTCTTATTTCACAGTCAGTTTACCTTTTCCCGTGACGATTCGACTGCTGTCAGCAATCTTCTTCGGACAACTACCGCTAGAAGCCGACACGGTAGTCATTCTGCGCAGACGACACTTTATATAGATGACATCCTAGAAGTGATAAAAACATATACTACACCAGAAGATGGGAGTTATCCGTATGTTGCTACAAAGATGCGAAACACTTGTGACAGAAGAAGGAGATAAACAGAAAGAAAGAGAAAAGGAAGTTCTAACGAGATGTGGGCATCCACAATGGACCATATCAACAGTACAAAGAAAGACGAAAAAGAAGGAAGACAACATCATGAAGAAGACGGTGGAAAAAGACAAGGGCAAAGGCATGGTGGTACTTCCATAAGTCCAAGAATTATCTGAAACCACATCACGGATCATGAAGAAATACAAGGTGAATACAGCAATGAAGCCTCACAACACAGTCAAGAGGTCACTGGTAAGACCAAAAGACAAAGTCGAACCACAAAATATGTGCGAAGGGGTGTATTTCATAGCGTGTAAGAACTGTAATGAAGACCCTGAGAAAGCATCGGCTAGCAGGCCCTACACCCAGCAATCACAGATCACATCACACAACATAATCACATAGTAGACTGGGAGGGGGCCTCATGTGTTGACAGAGAGTCGGACTGGAGAACAAGATGCATCAAAGAAGCGCCATTAGGGTGATAAAGAACGCATATTTAGTCTTGCAAACAGACACCAGTAAGATGTAACATGAACATTTAATGCAGAACAAGAAAACACGACCAACCGCAATCAAACCCGGAGAGCGAGAGCGTCCTTGACCCGGGGAGCCGGGGTCACCCACAAACAGCCATAGACGTAAATTATAATTGATCGTCTATTGGCGAAGCGATCTGGATAAAAAAAAACAAAGACAGCATGAATCGAGATGAGGGCCGATACCGACTCTCACATATATACGATGATATCCTGAAGAGCCATCCCAGGGCGCGGCCGCGGGGGTCACACACAAGAGTGATACGTCTGCGCATAATGACTACCGTGTCGCCATCTAGCGGTAGTCGTCTGGAGAAAATTGCTGATAGCAGTCGAAACGTCTCGGAAAAAAAGGTAAATATATACCCAGCAAACAGGTAACGTAACCTTAACGTTACCTGAAGGTTATATATGGGTTACAGGGTAACATGTTATTAAAAACGTTTACATAACGTATATATATATATATATATATATATATATATATATATATATATATATATATATATATATATATATATATATATATATATATATATATATAGTGACATGATTTGTCCAGGTTAATTTGGAATATAATTTTACTCCGAGATAAGGAGTGGCTGGATACTGTAGAAAGTGATTGACCAAAACGCGAGTATTTGTGTGAGCTGGGATTAATTTTGTTTGTTATTGGAAGGTGGACACATTTAGACACATTAAATTCAATTTGCCATGTGTCTGACCATGTGTGGAGTTGGTTAAGGTATGTTTGGAGAATTGCGTGGTCGGTTTCGGAAGACATTTTACGATATGTAATACTGTCATCTACAAAAAGACGTATATGAGATTTGAAGAAGAGGAGAGGTCCTAGAACTGAACCCTGTGGGACACCAGATGTGACATATGTGATGTCAGACAGGGCTCCGTTAACTGAGACACTCTGTTTGCGTTTGGATAGAAAATATTTGATCCAGCTTTGCGTGTTTCCAGTGATTCCGTAGGAGGAAAATTTTTATAGAAGGCGTTGGTGAGGGACTTTGTCGAAGGCTTTGGCAAAGTCAAACAGGTTTGCATCATTTTGGATATTGTTGTCCATAGCAGTCACTCAGTCATGGACTGTCTCAATGAGTTGAGATTCACAAGACAGTCGTGACTGGATTCCATGTTGGAAATGGAGAATGATGTTATGCTTGTGCAGGTGCTTTCAAGTATTGCTTAGGATGATATGTTTCATTACTTTACAGAGGATGCAGGTTAGCAATAAATTATGGGTATGTAGTTAGCAGGGTCGGATTTGTGGCTTTTTATATATATATATATATATATATATGGGAGTTACTAATGCTGGAAACCAGTCGTTAAGAAGTTCTCCTGTGGCGTACGGTTGGGCGATAATGGGGGATATCTGCTTTGCAGTTTCTTTTCGGACTCTGGCTGGGAGTTCATCTGGGCGTATAGCTTTGTTCTGGTTTAGATTTTCCAACTACTTTATTACTCCATCTATGCCAATTTCGCGAAAGGGGATGTTGGGATAACAAAGGGGGCTATTTGGCTGATGGGGTACTTTTCTTGGGTAAATATGGAACTAAATTGGTTGTTAAGGGCATTTACTTTATCGTGATCATTTATTATTGGTTGGTTGTTTACTCGAAGTGTAGGAATGTTTTCTCACTTATTTGCCTTAATAAATGACCAGAATCGTTGTGGGTTAGTTTTCAGGCTACAATGTGGCATACATGTCAACCCTCCGTCATTCGTACGGAGACACCGTCATTTCAACTTCGCTGAAAACCTCCGTCACGTAGACGAAAATCTCCGTCATTTGACGGCCACCGCGGAAAAAAAAATTACGCAAATTTTTTTATTTTAACTATAAAAAACGGAACGAACTTTTCGTTCCGTTTCGACATTTTGGTTCTCTCGCGAACGCTTGACCTACATCCTGGTCTCGCGGCAAAGTGCGCGCTCATTCGCGATCTTATTTCCGCACGATGAAGAAGCGTAACAACATGTCACCCGAGCGGAATGCATCACCACCAAAGAAAAAAAGATACATAACACAGTTCCAGGACATTTGGGTTAAAGAATGGCCAGGCAAGATAGCGAGGAGCCACAAGGACAACGCTTATGCCCTGTGTCGGCTTTGCCGAAGCGATTTCGGTATTGGCTCAGGTAAGATTTTCATTCTATTTTGCCATTTTTTGGTTCTTACCTACGTTTTAAAACTAGTGACGGATGCTACTATGATTTTTGTCCCATAACTGACGTTATTTGCAACACATGATGTACCGGATTTGTTACTGCATAATTAAGTAAGCGAGCGTATTTTAACTGTTGACTGAAATTAATTTTTAAACGGCGGTCGTAGGCAACAATAGGTGTTTTTTTTTACAAAGATGACAGGGTTAGGCATTGTTGCAAAACATTTTGGGTGCCCTCCAATCAAATCATTTTATTTTAAGTCAGTGGAAATTAAACAGACAACATCAGCCAGGGGCCAGACAGCCGACTGTAAGGCTTGTACTTAGGCTTGACTTGTTTATCTTCAGGTGGCATCCGCGACGTGCGCAGACATCTGCAGTCTGCCAGTCACCTGAAGGCGGAGCGCGCCTGTGACTAGACCCGGGATGGTGTCGGCCAGTACGTGGTAGCTGGCGAGTTGAAGGCCGCGAAGGTGATCCGTGCCGAGACCATTTGGGCGCACTTCGTGGCGAAGAACAACTTGCCGTTCGCCATAAGTGACACATTCACGAAGATGGCCTCCCACATGTTCCCAGACAGTGCGGTGGCCAAGTGCTTTGAGGCGGGCAGGACAAAGACGACGCAGATAGTGAAGTGTGGCCTTGCTAGACATCAGGACGACCTGGTGACCAAGCTTTGCCAGACACAGGTATTATCCCATATATATCAGTACATTAATTGTATGTTTTCTTCCAGTTTGTTTTGCAAGGATCATCTATTTCATAGGATAACTAAAAGTGAGGACAGTTGATGTTTTACTCGTGTATTTTATGGTTAAGCTATCAATTAATCATTCTGCTTAAAAGCAATAAAAAATTTGTAAGATGTAATATTACTAATCAAATAATGACCTTTTCAAATATGTTTGGAATATCAATAATGGTAGTTTGTAAAAGTGTTCAGGCGTTCGCTCTCTCTGCGATGGCGGCACAGACGACGGAGGCGACAAAGACTTTGTGATTCTGGTGCGCGTTTTTGACGAGGGCGCATTGTGCAGCCTGACAAAGTTCCTCGCTCTGCCGACATGCAACATCGGCACCGGCGAGAACATGTTTGCGACCATCGAGGCATGTTTGAGGATAGTATTGACACACCTGACAATAATATGAAATGTGATTAGGGTTGAATATGTGTGGTAATTTTTGAAAGGTTGTTTTTCAGGTCCTGTAACTTACTTTGAATGTGGCATGGTACTGTTGCGTCTTCACTATAAAATTTTGTGTTGATTGCTCTATGATTTAATGGGTGTAGTTATGATGCTGTTGTTTTTAGTTCTCGCAACATACCGTGGCGCAACATGGTTGGATATGCCTCCGACAATGCCAACTCGATGGTCGGCGAACGCAACAGCGTCCTCTCACGACTGCGGGAGAAACAGCCGAAGCTGATCGACCTGGGCTGCATCTGCCACCTAGAGAACCTCTGTGTGGTGGACGCGTGTAAGATACTCCTCCTACCGATTGACGAACTCCTCATCGACGTGTTCTATCACTTTCATAACAGGTATTTATAATCTGACTTGTGAGCGGGGCTGATGATGTTGACCCGGGTCCCACATGTTCACTTGAATGTCACTACTCGAACTGATTTTCATTGCAAAGCGTCGGGAGGAGTTTAAGGGAATGCAGGAGTTCACAGGAGCGCTGAGCCAGGGCATCCTGAAGCCCTGCGAGACCCGGTGGCTCTCTCTCTTCCCCTGCGTGCAGCGTCTCCTCAGCCAGTACGCTGCGCTACGGGCGTACTTTGACAGCCATCCGGAGGCGGAGAAAGCGGGCAGGGTCAAGCGCTGCGCAGAGGCGTTCCGGGGAGAGCAGTTGCGTCTTCACCTGCTCTTCCTGGCGTTCATCATGGTGCCTATGAACAAGTTCAACGCCTTGTTTCAGGTGTGTACTTTGCTTCGGATTTTGCTGATATGATCCGACTTAAATAGTTATTTGGATAAATATTACTGTTCACCAGTTTTGACATAGATAGTACTGGTACCATGAACTAATATCATTCATATTTTTGTGGTTATGTAATAGTCTACACGTGGCAATACTTTCTTTGTGCTATGCGGCATAACACTTATAAAAACACATTTCACAATAGACCCAAGTTGAAGTTGTCCTCTTGCTGCTATCGATGGCATTCGCTGTGTTTCTGTATCTACTTGTATGTCTGACTTCAGACTGGCAATGGCAGCAAGGTGGCCTTCATGGCTGACGAGTCACGGCGCCTCATCAAGGGCATGATGGCACGCGTCGTCCAAATGGCAGCCATCCGGGACGCCGGTGACGACCTCGACAAGGTGGACTGCACCAAGCAGGTGGAGGACGACGACCTGGACGTTGGGCAGCGTGCGAGGGATCACCTGCAGCACGCAGAGGCGGATACTGCGGTTGATGAGGTTGACGCCATAGACGCAGAGGCTGCTGCAATGATGTGCGGACTCGCTTCTTCCAGTGAGTCACTTTATAGTTAATTAGATTTGTATCAATTTCTGCGAACAGCGAAGGCATAACCTATAAATTAAATGTGATTTGTAGGTGCCTGCCAATCCAGTCATTCACACAATTAGCCTGCAAATAAGAAATGTCATTCTACTTTGGACTGACTCTTTATTTATTATGAGTGCATGGTGTGATAATCAAGTGTTACATTGTTGCATGAGAAAACATATTGAAGAGTTGCATTTTTTTTGCTACAGGGTAATCATCAATCATTGTGTGCAGCAGCAAGTTTATCTATAGTATCTTGTTTGTTAATTGTCACTCAGGAGTGTTCGTCTTTTCTACGCTGTTCTGGTGACCAAGATGGTAAAGAAACTACAACAATCAGCTGCTAATTAAGTTGGAGGTCCTCCGGCAAGATCTGAGAGAGAAATTCACCCCAAACACAGGTACATACAGAAATGCATCGTCAATTCTGACAACCTATATTAAATTGATTGATATAAATAGGCGAGTTAACAAACTAACAGTACTGAACTAAGCACACTACATAATAAGGTATGTATGTTCTTTCTTGTAATGTTTTAGTGTGTTTCAGTGCTGGATCTGGTGCTCAGGGAGACTGCATGAAACGTTCTGCTTTATTTGTATTGAGTGCTTTGCTTTGGTGTGTTTCAGTGCTTGATCTGGCCAAGCGTTTGCCAGAACACCAGCTCCCGAAGGACTACTCTGATACCCTGCGGGCGGAATTCATGGAGTTCGCCATGGCTACGGACGCAGAGCTGCCACCGATGGATGGGGGCTTGGATGCGTTCTGGGCCGCCATGGCGACACGCACCACTGCAGGGGGAGATCATCCCTTCGCCACCCTCTCAGCCGTCATGAAGGTTTACCTACTCAAGCCCCACAGCAACGCCGACTCAGAGCTGGTCTTCTCCATGGTCAACAAGATCGACACGGAGCACCGCTCGGAGTTGGCCCAGGACACCATCGCTGCCCTTCTGTCAGTGAAGATGAACTGTACAGCAGACACTCACTCATATGAGCCACCCGCGACTGTGCTGCATATGTCCAAGAAAGCCACAATGAATTACAACCTGCTTCACAGGAACACACCTTAATTGCTTAATCACTGCTGACACACATTTTCTGTATATAAATGTACATAAGTTCACTAGATGCCTCTTGTTTGTCATGCTGTGTGATAGAATGGGTTACATGAGTGTTGTGTTTGGAGTGTGCGAGAGCGATTGGACGCGTGCAACGCGCGCACGACGTCGGTGCACACGTGCGCACGCGTGCCTCGTCGAGTGGAAAAAGTCTCAGTCATTTGGATCCTCACAGGTTGACATGTATGATGTGGTTGTTAACATTGTCGTTGTACGATTTTGCGAAAGCTTTAGCAGCTTGCTTTCGGAGTTCCTTATTTTTTTCCCAGTGGCCGTTTACTCCAGTTTGCTTTGCCTTTTTGTGGCTTTTGCTACGTTTTTCCTGCATTTGAATTAATCATTGTTTGAAGTTGTTCATATTTCATATGTTAGCAATAATTAATGGTAGTTTATTCCAGTATATTAATACACCTATTGTTCGTCATGTTCATTGACGATATGCCTGAAAAAACAACGTATGTGTCTTATGGGAACAATCGTGGAGAACACAATAGAGGGACGTAAATTTTGAGCATTGCTAGCCGTAACATGAACATATTTTAATATCTAAATTTAGCTTGGTTCTGAATCGTGTAGTGGTGCATTAAATGCCAAAGCCAGTATTTTAAACGACCGACCGAATATCAACCTTGGTTTATCATGGTAATACAAATCCAATGCTATGGTTAGAACACAATTATGGAGTGGTGTAGATAAACTTTATGGAATTGTCAACTAGTACACAAAACTGCTTGTTCAAGTGTTGTCAGTTCATAGATCTAACATAGGACATGACAGAAGTAGGTCAACAATGTATGTCACTGTGCATTATATTATAATCACCATCACAACTTCCCTTCACAGGAGAAGGAAGATCTCACTGGATGTAGTGTTGCGTTGCGTAATTTTTTTTTTGGGGGGGCGGGGGGCGAGAAGTCAGCAGAGTGACATACAGTGGGCCCAGCGGCAGACAAGTTCTGGCTACCGCCGTAGGCAATGCACTCATAGTAGGACCTATGTCGTTCTTTGTGTGGCTTCCCTTTTTATTTTGTTAACACATTTCCCCACAGATTACCTTCAAACTTGATGTGGTCTTGTAAATTCAACTGACAGAACATCTTCTGTTTTTTTTGCAGTGATGAACAAACTCCGTTTTAACGAAAAGGAAATAGTCAATTTCAATATTTAAATAACCAATTTAGATTTATTTATTATTTGAATGTATGGTGTATATCAATATAGTACCAAGAAAACCTATGTTCTTACATGCTTTTCAATAAAGTTAGACATGTTTTCTAATAAAACATCATAGAAAGCACATGTGTATTGTGTACTACAATAATCATAACAATTATATTCTAACATAATATTGAATGGTTAATTTTTTTAACTGAGATTTCTGACGTCTTGAAATATTGCAGCGATAGTCGGTGTTGCTTATGAAAAAAAAATATTGTAGTAAAGATCCAATCATAGCTCTTTCTGCATTGATTGGCATAACCTACACTCGGTTGGAATAACCTACCTTCGAATCGATTGTTCGATACGGTGTCGTCGTCTTTAAGAGCGTTTTAGTTAAGTTGAGTTTGCCTCACCTCACCTCACCTATCCTCGTCGGGCCCAGTGGCCCATAAGGCCGAAGTGCATCTCCTCCAGCTCGCTCTGTCAGCTGCTACATGTCTGTTCCACCCCAGTATGCGTCTTTCATTTTTAATAGTTGATCGATACATTGTCTTTGGTCGACCAACCTTTCTTCTACCTTCAGGCGTCCAGGTCAATGCCTTCTCACATTTACTGTTCTTGTCCATTCGTAGGATATGTCCTACCCACTTCCATCTTCTTAACTTGACCTCAGTGGTGATTGTCTTAAAACAAATTTTTGGCGAGAATATCTCGATTTGATACAACGTTTGGTCATCGAATTTGTAGGATTCGTCTTAAGCACTTGAAAAAACATGTATCTAACTTTCTGTTTTCTTCTTCGTTAATTTTCCATGTTTCACTTCCATACAACAACACTGGTTTAACAAATGTGTTAAAAAGCCTCAATTTAGATCTCAATGTGTATGTATTTGAACTCCATATTTGCTTTAGTTTCATGAAGGGTACCCCAGCTTTACGAATTCTGTTAACAATGTCATCGCCGCCTCATCCTTATTCTTAGTCATGTCCTTGCTGCAAATTGATTCAGTTGTCTTGTCTTTGTTTGCATGTGTGTGTAGCATGATGACATGAGTGCTATGTCGTCGGCAAATTCCAGTTCCTCTAGTTTTGACGTGAAGTTCCATCTCATCCCTGTTTTGTTTCCTGCTGTTGTGTTTCTCATTATCCAGTCCACTACTATCAAGAAGATAAATCCAGACATTACATCTCCTTGTTTAACTCCAGTTTTGACCTTGAACTACTTAGATTCCTCACCTTCGTCTAATACTGCACAATCACTATCTTCGTATAACATCTGTACCATGTGGATTATCTTGCATGGAATTCCATAGCTCTCCATAATTTTCCATAGACTCTCTCGGTGCACTGAGCCAAATGCTTTTTCAAAGTCCACAAACGTGATGTATAAAGTCGCCTGCCATTCCACTACCTGTTCTATAATGTATCGTAAAATAAATAACTGTTCTATTGTGCCTCTCCCACTTCTGAAACCTGCTTGTTCGTTTCTCAACTTGCTGTTAACTCCATCTCTTATTCTGTCAATGAGTACTCTTCCGAATGCTTTACTAAGAACAAATGTCAAAGTAATTCCTCTCCAATTCCCGCACTCTGTAACGTCACCTTTCTTCGGTATTTTAAAGATCAGTCCCTGCTTCCACGTTTTTGGCACTTTCTTTTGTTCCCAAAATGTTCTGAATAATTTGACAAGCCATTTCTCTCTTGTATTCATGTCTGCTTTTAATAATTCTGCTGTAATTTTGTCCTTGCCCTCTTCTTTCCCGTTTTTCATCTTCCTTAGCGCTGTTCTAATTTCTGCTTTTGTTATTGGGTCAGTGCTGATTTAATTTATGATCGGATCTATCTCCACATCTGTTACATGGTCATCAGGTGTAGGTCTATTAAGGATTTCCTCAAAGTGTTCTTTCCATCGCTTCCTTCTGGCCAATCCTTCCGTTATTAAATTTCCACATTTGTCTTTCATTGCATTTGTTGTCTTACGTTTGTCGTTACTGAGGGTTTTTGTAATAGCATACACTTCTTTCATTCTTCAATTACGTGCTGTTTCCTCTGCTTCCATGGCAAGGTGGTCAACCCACTTCCTCTTGTCTTGTATCATGCTCTTCTTCACTTCGTTGTCTTTACACCTATATTTATCCATGTAATTCTGCTTAATCCTGTCTGACTTTGTCTGCTCGATGTTGTTCTTCAGTCGTTTTCTGTATTCTACTAACTCCCACGACTCCTTGCTGATCCATGGTTTTTGCCCTTTCTTTTTGTACCCCAGTACTACTTGAGCTGTTTCTTTGTATGCATCCTCAAAGTCTTGCCATTGTTTCTCAACTTCTTCGTCGTCTCTTTCGTCGTAGTCTTGTAATATATCATATTTGTTGCGCAATTTCAGTGAGAATTGGGCTTTAATAGCTGGTTGCTGTAACTTAAGTATATCAAATTTCTTTCTGATCGCCTTGTTCTTTTGTTTTCTCTTTAGTTTTAGCTTGATTTTTTTATCGCACTAATTGGTAGTCACTCGCAATGTCTCCTCCTCTCATGGCCCTAGTGTCCATTACTGATGTCCGGTATTGCCTGCTCACTAACACATCATCTATTTGATTCTTTGTCTTTCCTCCTGGAGGTGTCCAAGTCTGTTTATGTATCAGTTTATGTGGGAAAATGGTACCTGTTACCACGAGGTTATTGAGTCCGCAGAAGTCAACAAGTCTTTCTCCATTGTCATTTCTTTCACCTACTCCATGGCTTCCTATTATGTTTTCATATCCTTCGTTGTCTTCTCCAACTTTGGCATTTAAATCCCCCATTACTAGGAGTATGTCATGCTTATGAACACTGTCCACAACTGTCTGAAGCTGTCCATAGAAATTGTCTTTAGCTTCGACGTTGGCTTCATTCGTTGGTGTGTGGCCACTGTGCCTTTATCTGCCTTTTGCTGTGGCTAGCAGCGTATGTATGTACCAATACGTCACTGACAGCAGCATGGCTATGATCAAGTCGTAGTTCCCGCAGCTTTATAAGTAGCCCAGAAATGGAGCTATCGTTTCAAGAGATTACTAACATGCATTTAAGGGTATTCGAGAAAATATCGAAGAAATTCTTGTACGAAATGGTGTCAATATTGTAGAAAAATAAAAGGTAAAGGTATGTTCTTATATAGCGCGGTATCCGGTCCATAGGACTGCTCAAAGCGCTTTACACTTCACCCCCTGGCAGACCTGTTCATTCCAAGGCCATCTCAACTTCTTTGGGAAGTATTCAGCCACGCTGCAATTGCTGCGCGAAGGCTATTCGTCCACATATCCACCACTGTCTGTATTGCCAGGTACTCATTTATACAGCTGAGTGAACTGTGGCAACGTGGGGATGATCAAACTTGCCAAAGGTTCGAAGCGACCGCAGTGGGATTTGAAACCGGGTTCTCTCGATTGAGAGTCCGGCCTTCTAACCGGTATGCTATCGCGCCCCACTTTCTCTATGGAGGCTCTCCGCAGAAATGGTGGTTGGTTAAGGACTGCGGACGATTTGTTTGAGTTTTTCCGTCGTCTTATCGCAAGGAATGACTGAACTGTT
This sequence comes from Lamellibrachia columna, assembly GCA_963662155.1. Lineage (NCBI taxonomy): Eukaryota > Metazoa > Annelida > Polychaeta > Sabellida > Siboglinidae > Lamellibrachia > Lamellibrachia columna. The sequence goes on from OY759269.1 coordinate 23,344,240, forward strand.
TCTAGTTATATAGTACTACGATGTTTATATCATATTTGCATACGTCGCGTCGTTACTAGTGTAACATTGTGTCGATTTGCTGATGACATATACTGTGCTTTCTGAATCGGTGACATAACATGTTTTTTTTTTTGTAGAATGCATTATTACATAGTCGCAATATTAAAATGTAGGTACAGTGGACAGGGCTACTAGCTACGTAGCGCAACATAACATGCCACATTGTGTAGTCGCTATACCGCGAGCACGCAGTACCAAACTGTCGCTGTGTTGGTTCGTTCATATACAGAGATACACACAAGAAAAAGAGGAATAATAAACTCCCCCATTGCCACCACAGTGCCTTGTGGATTATAATGGAACTTAAAGATTCGGATAACTCCGAGAACTTCAAGCTGTTCAACACAGGCAAGTGTTTGTTCTACGACCTTATTTGTAGTGACAGTTAACATCACTGAGACAAAATATGTAAATATTTCAACTATTTTACTTTACCTTAATGTGTTTTGCTGATTTTGCATGCATGACATCTATTGGAAGGTTGCAACTAATTTTCCTCGCCGGTTGACACGGGCACAGTACGGGTGCCTGATGGCGAGAAAGTGTAGTGGAAGGCAGTGTTAGTTGAGCCATTTTTATTCTTTTTTATGTCTAGGGCGCAATCATACTCATAAGTCAAAATAGTGTTTACTCACATAAACTAGGATTATTAATATATCATTTTATACCAAAATAATATATCTAGCTAAAATAATAATTATATCTAGCTGATTCAAATAGGGTTGGTAAGCTGGCTCAACTAACCCTTGGTAAGTTCAGCCATAGTGCAGCGTAATAATAGTAATAGTTTTATTATGCTTTGCAGCCAAAAAGGCTGAATAGTGCATGTGTAGGCGTATATGGTAAATATAATTCTATATGTTAAAATGGATTAAAAAAATAAAAGGCAATTAATTAATACAGCATTAAATTGCATATAAATAAATGCAGTATAAATATGACATATACATATAGTATACAATATTAATTTATAAACATTACATTGCATGTAAATAAATGCTTTTAATTTAATAAAAATTATATTATATTTAATTGCATATAAAATAAAAATGAAAGATAATATTAAATGTAGGGCATGGAATTGAATTGCATGCACACAGGTAAAGAAGTTAAAATTAGATGTTGTATTAATTACAAGTAAAAAGTAGAAGATTATAGAATAGAATAAAGTCATGATCAGGTCTACTGCCAGTGGTAAAGTCCATACGGTATAAAAGAGTTCTTAAATCTTTCAGTTCCTCATCGAGGCGCAGTGTACTTGCCGTTACTGCGGGTTGTATGTGTAGGATCAAGGCGCAGTGTACTTGCCGTTACTGCGGGTTGAGTGTGTAGGTTCCCTGATTGGAGGCAGAAGATGATGCAACTTGTTATTATGTCTTTGCATATTCGCAAATAGAGTTCTTCATAGTGTTTCCCTCCGGTCAGCCAGTGTTGGGATTCCCCCCGGTCTGCCAGTGTTGGGATTCCCCCCGGTCTGCCAGTGTTGGGATTCCCCCCGGTCTGCCAGTGTTGGGATTCCCGCTGTGACGATGGCTTCGGCGTAAGACATATTTCGGAAGATTATGCGCATTGCTCGGCTTTGGCGGTTATTTCGTCAATGTGGGATTGCCACTTTAAATCAGCTGTTGATGTGACACCTATTAGTCGTATTGATTTCACTTGTTCGATGGGTCTGTCGATAATGGCTAGCGGCGGATGTCTAACGGTGATCTCTTGAATCAGATGGGTAGCTCCTTCGTCTTATCGTAATTGAGTGCCATTTCGTTGGCCGTCGTCCACTGCGCAACTTCGGTTGCTGCTGTTTATAGTGAGCTATTGTGGCCACAGGGTGAACACTTTTCCCATATGGTGCAGTCGTCAACATATTTCACTTGTCCGCAAAAATGTTTGTAAGTCGTTAATGTGGTGCATAAAGCCGATAGGGCCGAATGTTGTTCCTTGTGGAACACCTGCATTGATAGTAGTGAAATCCGATTTCACGTTGCCGGTCTTTACTCGGAACACTGATCGGAGAGCCTGTATTAGATGCAGCCACACAGGCGCAAACTAGGTCTAGGTAAGTTGCGTAAATGGTTTATTTGAATAATTTACATAGGCCTTGTACAAATCATTTATAACAACTCAGACATCACATATAACCAATTGGGTACAACACATCTCTGACAAGTCTACATGTTTAATTAATAAGTCAACACACTTAATTAATATAGACTTATAGGTAAATCGCAACCAGAGAAACTAACTGCTATTATGTTGCCTTGTAGCTATCCGATTTCCCAATTTGTTCGGAAAATGAATTCCTTTGTGCATTTTGGGTTAAAGAACACTCGTCTTCGTTCTTCAACCGCTGCTCAACTAAGCCTCCCTTGAGCCTTGGGTGACTCACATAGCCCCATTTCAACAATTCAGCTTATTAGTTTCTCATTAATGTGCGACGTGATGTACATAATGTTATTCTCTATGCATAGCTTAACCATATGTAACTGCACAAACAATAAAGTCTGGTCATGTGCTTTGATAGTTTTCACACCAGCAGACATTAATCACAATTACTAAAAGTTTCGAAAAACATTAAAAAAACATACTTTTAGCTCACATGTTCTGAATGTTGTAACAAATGTTCTAGATTTAAACAGATTTAATAAGATTGCCATCCCAAACAACAAGTTCCAGATGGCAAGTAGACAAGGAAGCCATTGGCTTATCGAAAGTCCAATAATTTTCTAATTTATGTGTAGCCCGCCTTTATTAAATATCTGTCAATTCTATTTTTAAACATATTCACCCTACTAGCATTAACACAATCATTTGGCAGTTTGTTCTATTCATTTATCACCCTCTGTGAGAAAGAGTACTTGCTCATGTCCAACCTACACTGCTCCTTAACTAATGCTGCTTTGTGTCCTCTGGTTCTACTGCCTTCTTTAAGTTTGAAGAACATATTCCTATCAACATCCTCATAACCGTTTACTATTTTAAACACTTCTATTTGGTCTTCTGATAACATGTTCAATCACTGGGTTGTACCATGTAACTGTCGTCGCTGTAGTTTCCTGGAAAACGTGGGTAACCCAGTTGCTCAACTAACACTGCCTTCCCCTATAGTTGTCGTGCAAATTTACTGTGAAACAAAGGACACAATTATATAGCATGATCTAGACATGTATACATGTCCGTATGTACATTTTTGAAACTTAATGGCTGTATTCCTAAAAAGGTAAACAACTGGGATTATAGTGCTTCACGAGTGATTGACACGGTACTTCAGTACAGGCCCGGTCTATATCGACAAATATTGGTTCAGTAATTTAGTAATTTACATTAGACACCATTATATACAAATCAATGCAACTGGTCATAAATAAGGATAATATACACCGCCAGTATAACATTGTTATGTGCGAAAAGATGCCATCAATTGCAGCTTAATGTATATGCCTGTGGTTCTGTTACCCGAATATGTCAGAAGGATGTATCTGTGTTTTATCAGCGGTCTACAGAAACTGTAAGTAACGTTATATCTTCTCACCATAAAGATTCAGTAGTAATATCGCAATACGTCTAGCGTTAACGTTTTTCTTCTATAATCAAAATGTTATACTCATAAGTAGAGGAAAGCCTATATAATGTATGTCACCTTGCATTTACGTTAAATGGAGAGGAGATTAAAGACGTGAATAGTGTAAAATACCTAGGTTATATTATGTGCAGTGACTCTAAGGATGACAAAGATATAATGCCTCAATGTCGCCAATTGTATGCCCGTGATAAAGTACTACTTAGGAAATGTTATATGTTCACAATTTATGTAAAGATCAAGCTGTTTAGTACATTATGCTCATCTATGTAAGCTCAACTGTGGTGGAATCATACTGTATATAGCATCCACAGATTACATGTATGTCACAATAATGTGTTTAGACGATTACTCAGACTACCAAATACTGTAGTGCGTCAGGTATGTTTGCGGAGAGACTGACTCCTGACTGACAGTCATACGAAACCTTGCATATAAATTCATGTTGCGTTTAGGCAAATCTAGAAACACACTGATAATTGCTGTACTTGGTACTGACATCAAATGGAAATCAAGTATAAGCAGACAATGGGTAAAGTCACTTTATATACATAATGACCTTGTGTAATCAAACTGTGTGTAAGGTTTATGTTTCACCTGTTTTTTTACATTACTTTGTTAGCTGTCGTGTATGACTATGCGGACCTATATATGTATCATTATATGTGTATTTGTGTCTAAATTAAAGAATTGAATTGAAAAAAAATGATATGCATTGTTTCAGTATTGCCAACAACAAACATTTCGAGGCGCCTGCTGCGTTTCATCTCGATATCCAAATCAAAACATTTTGCCAGTTACAGTACAGCATTTCCGAAATGTATTTTACCCTTAACGTCGACCAAGATTGAAACCTATTCCTAAGTTAATACATCGCGGTACCTTCTCTTTCCAGAAACTTGTTGTAAAATACCTATCATGAATGGCCTCGATTTGTTTTGTTGTTTAGAAAATATTAAAATAATTACAATATTTACCAGTGTATCATGTACCAAAGACAAAAAGGCATGCTATTACTAAACGCATGAATATGAAGCTGCCATAATTAAGCAAATGATATTTCGACGGTGAGTAATTTTTTCTAGATGAATGCGCCGCTTACAAATTCATTTTGTTCTTGCCTAATGACGTTCTTGTATAATTACGTCACGCCAACATATCACCTTTTATCGGACACAACTTGCATTGCGAATTCAATGGTCTCTGTAATCTTTATTTGGGTTCTTGTTGTGTATTATTATTCAGTATTTTTAAATCACTGGCATCACTAATTAAAACGTGGATTCTGTCTACATCAAACATGCTGGGTACCGTAAACGAAAATTTGTATTTAAAATCACCAGCCGCATACGCAATGTGTCACCAAAATAAGCCATCCGTCGCCAATACACTGGGACTGCGGCCTGATGTGTATAGGCCTATGTTGAAATAAATATGCGTATGAAACATTAGACAATTTCAGACAAGTTATTCGCTCCACCTATCGTTAGTTCCGTTACGTAGATACTGACGTCAGCTAAATTTGCCGGTCATGTGGTATCCATTCGTTTTGCGCCGAGATACGCATACGTATATACGGAGAGAATGGTTTCTATTAGTGAACACGCTGCTTATCAATTTTTAGACATTATATCAAAGAAGACATGCTTAGGTTTTTATGCGATGTATTCTATATATCTAAGAATGGTAATAGTTTAGCAGGACAGGGAAATACCAGTAATTTCATTGTCGCTTAAAGTTTAAGAAGGCTGACGGCCAACCTCCAACCTCCCACCAACTTTGAGAGCTACGGAGAAGGTCAGAGTTGAACTGGCATCAGTTTCGTCTCCAGTGTCAGTGGGCGTCGTCTTCTTATCCTCTGCAGACACACCTGTAGGCCCTACGAGATGGAGGCAGGTAAAGGAGACGGCAGTTTAAACGGATCAGTCACGAAGAAGAAGGGACAACAAAACTCGACGCCCGGTATTGGTGTCAGACTCACTCCGGACTTCAGAGATAAAGAGGAGAGCAACAACAAATACTTCCACTACGATTCACGGGTGTGGTCTTGAAATGGTGGCACTGAGCGGGCAATAACACTTAACAGAAGGTTCGGGTTTGCGAGAACAACTGGGTCCGTAAAATTACATGAAAAAACAGAGAAGATAGAACCGGGAGGAATGGCCAGAGGGAAAATAATGTGATGCAGTTCAGCGTAACGAGAAGAATAGTAAAAAGCCGGGTTATGTGGGTAAACGAAAAGTGGCGGGAGAAGGCTTCTGTTGTTGGGCTACACATAGATGATAAAATTGTTGGACTCTCGATAAGCCAATGGCTTCCTTGTCCACTTTGCCATCTGGAACTTGTTGTTTGGGATGGCAATCTTGTTAAATCTTGTTAAATCACATAGATAGGGTGAAGTGGAAAGTGATAATAGCTGGGACGGTGCAGCGGTACTGGCTAGCCAACACCTTCTTAAAGGGTGCATTTAAGAACATATACATATAGACAAACAAAGCAAACAATTGTCTCTGAGAGCCAATAATTAGGTAAATATGGCAAAGTTTAACAAGATTTACCAAGATTTGCCATCCAAGCCAAAGGCCCAGATGGCAAGTGGACAAGGAAGCCATTGGCTTATCGAGAGTCCAACAATGTTCATCTACTTATAGCCCGCCCTCCTGAGATATGTGTCAACCTTGTTTTTAAACATATTCACGCTGCTAGCAGTTACACAATCTGTAGACAATTTGTTCCATTCATTTATTGTCCTCTGTGAGAACGAGTGCTTCCTGATGTCCAATCTACATTGATCCTTTACTAATTTTACCTCATGTCCTCTAGTTCTGCTATCCTTCTTGAGTGAGAAAAACATATTTCTATCAATATTTTCATACCCATTCAATATCTTAAAAACTTCAATCTGATCTCCTCTTAACCTCCTTGTCTCTAGAGTTGTTAAACCACATTCTTTCAGGCGTTCTTCATAACTAAGGTCTCTCAGTTCTGGAATCATTTTAGTTGCTCTCCTTTGTATGCGTTCAAGCGTATCTATATCCTTCTTACGATATGGTCTCCATGCTTGTATACAGTATTCTAAATGAGGTCTAACTATTGCTTTATAAAGAGGTATAATTAACTTTTTTCCCTTGTATGTTATGTTTCTTCTAATCAATCCAAGAATTTGATTACCCTTTGAAGCTGCAATACCACACTGCTCTGAAACTTTCATATCAGCGCTTATTGTAACTCCTAAGTCCTTTTCTTTTACAGTAGTACCCAGAACAGTATCTCCCATTTTATAGTTTACATTCAAGTTCCTATGTCCTGTATGTAGGCATTTACATTTCCCAAAATTGAACAACATCTGCCATTTCTCAGACCATTTCACTAATCTGTCTAGATCGGTTTGTAAATGTTGTTTATCACCATCAGTATTAACCTGTCTATACAGTTTTGTGTCATCCGCAAATTTCAGTACGTTACTTGTTATACTGTCGTCCAAGTCATTGATATAAATTAAGAATAATATAGGTCCTAATACTGATCCTTGAGGTACCCCACTCAAAACCGATTTCCAATTTGAAACTTCTCCATCTACTACAACTCGTTGTCTTCTGTCAGTCAGCCATTGTTCTATCCAGTCAGTTATGCTATCCCCGATACCATGGGCTTTTAATTTAAGTAGTAATCTTTGATGTGGCACTTTGTCAAAAGCTTTCTGAAAATCTAAGTAGATAATATCTACTGGCGATCCCACGTCTATCCACTTAGTGATTTCTTCCAAAAAACATAACATATTTGTTAAGCATGACCTCGCTTTAAGAAATCCATGTTGAGATGAATTTAATAATTTATGCTTAACGAGGAAGTCCACCATATGGTCTTTAATTAACCTTTCTAATAATTTACAAATCACTGACGTTAAACTCACTGGTCTGTAATTCTCTGACTTATTTCTCGAACCCTTTTTAAATAATGGTATGATGTTTGCTTCTTTCCATTCAAACGGAACAACTCCCTCTTTTAATGACAAGTTGAATACTCTTGTAAGTGGTATACTGATTTGTTCTACTGTTTCCATTAGTAATTTTGGAGGAATCCCATCCACTCCCGGTGATTTGTTATCCTTCATTGCCTTTATTATTTAGTTGCCCCAGGAAAAACCCGTAAGACTATCCCCGGAGGTAATCCGGCGGTTAGAGCGCAGCGCTGCCTTCGGGGGTAGTTCAGGGGTGTCTACGCCAGGGCAAATAACAGATCCAACAAAAGAAAATTTAAAAAACTTTCCGTAAGTAGTAGATAAGTGGAAATGAATAAGCGAGGAAGGCGACCATGTTCGCAGGAGACCATAAGTCCGGTGTGAGAGTATGGGGAAAGAGGTATATTATCGCTCAGAGACCATGAGCGTCCCTGTCGGTTGTGTACTACACGAGGGACAACATCAGCGCTCCCTAGCGACTAAAGAACTAGTCAAGGAGTGATCAAGGAGTCTTGTAACACGGTCAAAGGTCATCCTCCTACGTAAGGAGCAGCGGCGGTGACGGCGGCGGCGGCGGCGGCGGCGGCGGCGGCGGCGGCGGCGGCGGCGGCGGCGGCGGCGGCGGCGGCGGCGGCGGCGGCGGCGGCGGCGGCGGCGGCGGCGGCGGCGGCGGCGGCGGCGGCGGCGGCGGCGGCGGCGGCGGCGGCGGCGGCGGCGGCGGCGGCGGCGGCGGCGGCGGCGGCGGCGGCGGGGGGGAACAGTGTTCATGAACAGGTCATTCATTAACAGGAATCAAAGGGTCTAACGAGGAAACGAGAAACGAACAAAACACCGTATCGTACGAGTGCACACGTGTTTTATTGAACAACACAAGCATGATGATACAACAAGGATAGCGTGTAATACCACTACAACTATGACGAGTACGATGATGACGTGACTTGCGAGTGTTGACCACAACGCCAGAGGTCGTGAGCTTAGGGGTGTCTCCACCTCGCCATAGGCTCAAGGGTGATGATGAGGTGACTTTGCGGGTGTTTACCACCACTCCAGCGCTTAGGGATGCGTCCAGCTCGCCAAAGGCTCAATCGATGTACGATGTACGATAGTACAGTCTACCCTGTCGCAACTGTTTAAGCCAATCAAATACGCAGTAATCGTTAGTTACTAAATCGATGCCGAATATGTTGACAACAGTGCTCATCGGAAAGCCGTTACAACGAAGCAATACATAAGCTACACAATATTTTCCACAAACGTTAGACAGATAACTCTGAAGTATCTTGCTATTATGTGTCATGGCGGCAGGCCGTACAAGCAGAAGTAATCGCCGCCTCCTTCGGCATCCAGATACAGCGCTATATAATGTTCACCCGGTTCGTCACAGTCGTCGGTGTTGCACACGAAGGTCACCAGCAAAGCGTCTATCGTAGTAGGCAGTCTGTCTTTGGGAACGACACCGCAAAATATCGACTATCAAGAAGGTGTAGCCGTGCCGGAAGTCGCTCAGACACATCATGTAGCTCCAGATGAAGAGGTTGTCGTCGAAATTCGGTTGGATAGGTTTGGAGGGTATTTGTCGCCTGTCCACGTACACGGCGAGGAAGTTGATGTCGTTGTTCTTCGCGTGAAACGTATTCTTTTCGTACGAACCGTTGTACGCATCGATTTCGAAGCAGCACAGCACCAGACGTTTCGGCAGGGTGCCGAGGAACAGGTTCTCGTGCGTGCGCGATCGGGAGCCCGTGGGAATGGAGTACACCTTGCAGTCGACGGACCGCATCGGATACTTGACCGTGCTCTTCCCGAGAGCCTTGATGTGCGCCATCTGCACGGTCGGATTCAGGGTGGCCTTCTTTGCAAGCAAGGTGGCACTGATGTTGTTGATTCTGTAATCGAGATTGCCCACACCACCCATGAGCGCAAAAGCGGACTTACTGCGCACCAGTCGTATTTTGACATCGACGCCGTTGATCAAGAATTTATCCTGCAGAAACAGGTCCACGTGTAGACGACACATGATGTCGACGACCCGACTCCATTGGCTCGTGTCACCTTCGCCTGTACATGTAGCATCGTGTTGGCAAGATCCAGGTAATCGTCTCCCGATCCGGGTATCAAAAATTATATCGGTCCACCCGAGTCGAGAGAGACAATGGGCTGATATTCCACTATATGGCTGTCGACGATGCTGGTCTGAGTCGGGGGTACGGTAAAGGGATCCAGCTCGCTCTTGACCCCCTCACACGACTGTCTAAGTAAGAAAGCCATCATCGTCGAATATGTCGGTTTCACGTCTCTTGGGCGTCTGTCTCTTGCGCTGTCTCGTTGCTGTAGTTTCTTCGCAGACGCACGTTTTATACGTTTACGAGGTCGCAGGCCAGGGGTCAACAGACCACGCATCATACTCTTACCAGCGTCCGTGACACGTCGTTTGGCTGCTTTTTTATGCTCTGTCTGGACAAGACGTCGTCGGCGATACGCACGCCGGTCTTCAACGCTCCCTTCCCAACGCCACGGCCCCTCTCTTGATGAGTGGCATGGCGGTGCGCAGCAAACATCCGAACATACTTCCTAGTCCGTGACCTCGCTGGTATCGGGCACCGGCGAAGTAGGGCAGTGCACCACTCGCTTGGCGCGCGTAATATTCGTTGTAATTCATCTGCAGAACAGTCCGGTCCTACGTCGTCGAAAATTAAGCGTCACCGTCACTCTACCGTACTCGAATGGCACGAGCCGGCCGGTGTCGTCTCTTATATTGATCTTGATCGACTTGAAGAGCGTATACAACACGGGTACGTAGTGGATGTTAGTGAAACGATCATATACCGTGGCGCCGTGAATTCAGCGAACCGGGAGGCATTGCAACAAAGGTGCGATACTGTTGCCGACGATGCGAGACTCCATGACGTCCGTGTAGATGTAGATGGCATCGAACCCTCGAGACATGTTCACCACGTTCTATCCTTCCTTACTGAAGGAGCACGAAACAGGGGAGTCTTACTAGGTGGCAAAACCACGCTAGCCGACGGTGTGAGACTGATATCCGTTCCACCTATATTCGGGTCGACGTACTCGCGTGTGCTGCCTGCTGCTGCTGTTGCTGCTGCTGCTGCTCCTGTTGCTGCTGCCAGCGGAATGGTGATCACCGAATTACGTACGGAATCCTAACATGGATCCCATTTCAATGTGGTAAGGTATGGTGACCGTGGTGTCGGGTGTCATGTGCAACGCCATTTTTTGAGCGATGGGGCAGTAGCTCAATTTAGCTCGTAACTTATCTGTCGCAATACGCTTCAGCCCGTGGTTGATATAACTCATCAATGCTACGGGACCTTTGTAAAACCCAGGGGCTAACCTCATACTTGGGGTAAGAACCACAGGATATTTCTCGTTGAAGAAGAACAAGGTGTCCTCCTCTATAATGTTGTACCAAGTATGCGGGTACTGTACTGTCAGCCCGCACTCCCACTCAACTGACATATCTATACGTTGAGGCAAGTCCGTGATGTAATGCGCCAATGTATTGTCTGGATACATCTTTATGGATGCTTTGTAAATTTGTTGTAAATGCTTATCAAGATGACCATGAACAAGACAATGACTTGACACATAAACACTATTTCCTCTTTGGGACACACGGTACCGAACAAATGCCAAGGAGTGCTGTCTTTGTCGCTCTGTGCGTCAATACTGTTGTCTGCTACGTCCTCTTGTATTTTCTCTTCTTCTATGACGGTGGCGGTGGTGAAGTCCTCTGTTGTCGACTCGTCTGTCATCGCTCTAATGAAGCGACCACAGACGCGTGGCTAGTTTTTATAGTGGACGAGGGCCTTGGCACCGATCCAGCTGTTGAATTTGGAGGGGTAGCCGTACTATTTCGCCAGCCCACCTTGCGGCGCTGCAGTACCGATTCTACGCGGCACACTTTATCGGCGGGTACCGACACCTTCTGCAGTTCCGGTTCGTAGAAGGTACCGTCCAGCACTTCATCAAGATCGTCGACAAATCGGTACACGGGTGGATCGGAGGGATGAACCTCGTGCATAGTGAAGATCTCTTCGCTCCAATTCGCCATGTGCTTCACCTCGAGTCCGTGGTCCAGGTACCATCGCAACAGGGGCGTGGCGAGCAAGATCTTATCGCCTCGATAACTGCCCACGAGATTGCTCCGCGTAGTCGTCATGATGTGATGTTCTTCGGCGTATCGGCGCATGAACGGACCGAGATCTTCGCACTTCAGACGGATGTTCTTGAAAACGGGCTGCATCTCGGCAAAGTGCGCACGCAATACTTCCGGCACGCAAACGTCGCACTCGATCATTCCGAACACGGTTCCGGCACGCACACCGGTTAAGATATGTTCTGACGTCATCGTCCACCGCGCGTGTCGTCGTCGCGGAAAGGCAGCATCCAGACACTTTTTCACCGCCGGGTCTATTATTATCTCTTTCCACTCGCTTTCCCACAACTCGACGACCTTGACAAAGTGACGTAGGTAGGCGGTGTTCTTTCGGGTCTCGGCGAGCAGTTGGGCCATGGGTTTCCCGTTGACGGCGTTCATCTATTGACGGGTGCAGGGGTGACCATGATAGTAACAACCATGGAACTGATACGCCGTGTTCGTTTGACTGCACCACCCGTCCACCGGAAGTTTGCCTATTATCTTCTCTCGACCGCTGATCTGATGTCGTATGGCGCGTCCCGTGCGTTCAGATCCCAAGTCAACCATTCTGCAGCCATCTGCCCGTACAGCTGCGCCGATTCGGGCCGGAACCCGATCTCTTCCCGTCGTCGCGTGTACCTTTCCCATCGGCATGTCTTGCATGAAAATCCACAAGTACAGAGCGTTTGGCATCGTACCCGACAATCGACCGACACGGTCAAGCGGCCTCTCCGCACTCGTTCTGACGTAGCTTGGTGACCCCTTTCTCGTGATAGCGGTGAAAAATAAGGGACGCACCGCCAACCACGTGATCTTTGACGAGATGATGTAGATCTTTATTTTTCTCGTTGAAGACCTTAAAGTAGGTCTTCTTCGGAAGGTCATTGAACAGGTAGAGCAAGTTCAGACCAGATACGCTGATGCCTTGCTTGAACATGTCTATGCCACGTTTCTGGTTGAAGGCAAATTGTCTGTGAATGGCCTGGAGAAAGGGAGCCACATACCGATTATTGTTCCAGACAAGATAGTCTCGTAAAGTTGTCATACCGTTCTCGCTACACGCCTCTTGACATAATCCTCGTCGGAAATACCCTCGTTCTTCAGTCGACTGAAGAAGGCCTGTTTCGGTGGAAGAGCGGTGTCGTCGAACCTCTTCAAACAGTCCAAGTACTCGTACGGGAAATGACCTTTGGTTACCTCACATCCGTATGCTTTCAGATACTTGTCTTAGCTGAACTCCGGAGCTATGTAATTGGTCATGTCTAGGAATTTCAGCTGATCCGTTGATAGACACATGAACATGTTGCGTTTGATGAAGAAAAAGGACCCGACACCATTGTTGTCGTCTTTCTCTTTGTCTTCTTCGGCTTCTTGCTCCTCTGTCTTTGACGTGGACAGGAAGTCGGGTATGAGAAACTGTTTGATGGCACTGAGATCATATTTAGCCAAATTGAACCCAATGACGGGTAATTGACGCATCCATCCATGCAGTTGTCCCATTAGCTTTTTGTTCGGATTGGTCGGCGATCGATATTCCTTGTCATTGACGTCATCCTCCTCCTCGGGTGATCGTGCAGCGTGCTCCAATTCGTCCCAGTCTATATGTGGTTCTGCGAGTTGTTCCAACACATCCTCGTAAGACTTTTTGATCTTTTCGAACGCGGCGTCACTCATCGCTTGCAAGATATCCATTTTGTCGCTCACCAACTTTTTGGCGTCTCCATCCGTGAAGAGACATTGCACTTGCTCGTGTCCGGGCACGTTGGGTGCCACGCTAACGCTCAGCGGCATGTGACGCGCTACCCATTGAACCTTGTCACTGTCCGACGGAAGTTGTGCGGTGTCAAGCCAACACTCAAAGTCAAAGGTGGCGCGGTACGGGTAGTAACGCAATGATTCTGAGACTCGAATGTTCTCGTCAGCTAGACGTTCGAACAATGACGGGGTCGAGTGGTACACGCCACCCGGATAGACTCGGCGTACACCCACCCCCCGTACACGTGCGCTCTTGTCTGCGCAGCATATATGCGTATTTGCATAAACAGTCACCGCACTTTCGACATCTATAAGAGTGACAGTACATGCGTACATCTCGAATGTAGGAAAAGTGTATCTTGTGACGATTAATGTGTAATGTGTCGGGGTAATGATATAACGATCAATGGACGAGTTCGGCAGTCGTCATTCCATCCAGTGCACCCGACTCGACGAGCTTGTATACGCACACGTTCGTCTCGAACAAGGTCTCTACACAATAGAGGTCATCCAACGTGACCCCGACAAAATCTTCCATGGCTACATCGTCTTTGTCGTATGCCTCTTTGTCGTATGCGTCTTCACCGCCGGTTCCGACCGATGTACGTCACACCTCCTCGATGCAGGGCCGGACACCGAAAGAGACACAGGTTGTTGGTGTACCTCTTGGAATGGTTGGGTACCCTTTCCAGCCGATGACGGCTTGGTTCTTCTTGATGTAGGAATGATGCTGGAAGGGTCACGCCTACACATGAGGCTAGGACCGTGTGTGTGTGTGTGTGTGTGTGTGTGTGTGTGTGTGTGTGTGTGTGTGTGTGTGTGTGTGTGTGTGTGTGTGTGTGTGTGTGTGTGTGTGTGTGTGTGTGTGTGTGTGTGTGTGTGTGTGTGTGTGTGTGTGTGTGTGTGTGTGTGTGTGTGTGTGTGTGTGTGTGTGTGTGTGTGTGTGTGTGTGTGTGTGTGTGTGTGTGTGTGTGTGTGTGTGTGTGTGTGTGTGTGTGTGTGTGTGTGTGTGTGTGTGTGTGTGTGTGTGTGTGTGTGTGTGTGTGTGTGTGTGTGTGTGTGTGTGTGTGTGTGTGTGTGTTTATAGTATCCATGGATTTATTTGTTCCAGTGTTTGACTGCCATTGTGGCGACATCATTGATGACGTCGACGTCGGCGGCGGCGGTGGTGACGACAGCCGTCTTTTTTTGTTGAGGAACAACCTTAGGTCTTCTGCTGCCAACGGCGGCGTGATGATGATTGATCGTATTATTCTTTTGCGAGACGTCATCGCCGTCTTCACATCAGCTGTCCTCGGGTCCTCCTCCTCACCCTCATACTCTTTACGTATCAGCTGCAAACCGGTGCTTATCTATAGTAAGAAAAGGCTTTTTTAAGGAATGCCACTCTCCATCATCACCCCCGTCTGCGCATAGCCTCTCGCACCTTCTCCAACATATCGACCTGGTATTGTAGTGACCTCCACCTGTCATTCATCGATATAACAACCCACCCCAACAAGTGTTGGATTAAACAAGATGAAGATAGATTCAATATGCGACACATCTACTCACATACATAACGAACACATTCTGCATGTGACGCTGCGTCGAAAGTCATGCCACGAACTACCTTATATACGGCTTTATGCAACGCTCGCCGAGTATGCAACGAAACTCGTTTTTTTTCCGAATGACGGGTGTCTTGTTGTTTCCACCGACTGTTTTTTTACGGTTCTCTGACACGTTTATCGCATTGCTTTTAATTATGATGGATGTGTTATTGTTCTGTGTGGCTTACCTCGGTAGTTTGTTGCATTCTTTCCAGACATAATAACGAATGTGTCTTTGTTCCATTGTTTTGTCAAACACTATTTAAACACTAAAGGTAGTCATCCTTCTTGAAAATATACCGTCACTGGCTTGCCGGCCTGGCATCGTCGGATCCAAATATAAGGGCGTGCGCGACCTGCAAACGCATGCTGGCTATGCCGGGACTGGCGGTTTACCGATAAAAACAGCCGGCCGTGTTCGCTGCTAGTCTGGACCAGTTATCTCTCGTTGCTAGGTGACGGCTAATGTCTGGTTTCATATTCGTGTCTCACTCGGATATTCGTTTGCTGGCAGCCTCTTACTCTTCATAAAAGAGTAAGACTAACATGAAGGAGGAACCTGACATTGAATAGGTAAATGGCTTTAAAAAGAGCTTTGATGGAAAGTTCAACAAAGGACGTAGAATATCGTGCGTATGCCATATGACAAGTTAACGGGGTTCTGGAAGTCAACACTCCAGCAGAAGACGCCTAAACAGCGTATTTTCATTTCATCCGTTGAGCCTATGTTACTCTAGGATGTGAAGCCTGGATAATGGCATATACATTACAATAATACAATACAACTCTCGTTTATTTAGACCCATCATCATTTGCACTTTACAAATATACTGGAATGCATCAGCAGCATTGTCATACAATTTGCATATTAAACAACGCATTATTTATTAATTTGAGAATGCAAAATAATAAAAGTATGATATATATTGCATTAATTTGATAAAATATATGCATGTTATAATCAAATTCAAGACAAATATATTTCCAATATGGGCCAGGGAGACTCCTATTAAGACCAACATTGATCGCTATCGTAGGAGCCAGCCCGATAATTTAACCTCATACGTTTAATGTGCTTGTGGAAGATAGGTATTTTATATTTATTACAGGTATAACGCGATATGTTTTGTCTGTGATTAGTATATCTTATAGTTTTGGTCCATCAGCAATAATATAATCAGTGCATCTGTTGGCACATGCAGCAGTTCAATATCGTGCCAGTTTCTTGATAGTTTTGTAGGTAACACAGCTTGTTACTTTAAACGGTGTGTTTGTATTTTGCTTTTTATTGACTCGGGAGTGTTGTTTACAAGGTAGTTTATACCTTATAAATTATTTAGCAAATTCGTTTGTTATTCTGTTTGTGTGTATGTTGTTGCTGCCACGGGTGATGTGATGTATGTTGTTGCTGCCAAGGGTGTTGTGATGTATGATGTTGCAGCCACGGGTTTTGTGATGTATGTTGTTGCTGCCACGGGTGTTGTGATGTATGTTTTTGCTGCCACGGGTGTTGTGATGTATGCTGTTGCTGCCACGGGTGCTTTGGTATATGTTGTTGCTGCCACGGGTGTTGTGATGTATGTTGTTGCTGCCACTGGTGTTGTAATGTATGTTGTTGCTGCCACGGGTGTTCTGATGTATGTTGTTGCTGCCACGGGTGCTGTGATGTATGTTGTTGCTGTCACAGGTGCTGTGATGTATGTTGTTGCTGCCACGGGTGTTGTGATGTATGCTGTTGCTGCCACGGGTGCTTTGGTATATGTTGTTGTTGCCACGGGTGTTGTGATGTATGTTGTTGCTGCCACTGGTGTTGTAATGTATGTTGTTGCTGCCACGGGTGTTCTGATGTATGTTGTTGCTGCCACGGGTGCTGTGATGTATGTTGTTGCTGTCACAGGTGCTGTGATGTATGTTGTTGCTGCCACGGGTGTTGTGATGTATGTTGTTGCTGCCACGGGTGTTGTGATGTATGATGTTGCTGCAACGGGTGCTGTGATGTATGTTGTTGCTGCCACGGGTGCTGTGATGTATGTTGTTGCTGTCACGGGTGTTGTTATGTATGTTGTTGCTGCCACGGGTGTTTTGATGTATGTTGTTGCTGCCACGGGTGTTGTGATGGTGAAAGCTTTTATTTGTTTGCAATGGTAAGTGTTGTAAATATGTAGGTAATTTATGGTGCTTGAATTTGTAATAAACAAATTTCTTGTGTATGTAATAGGTCATTTACTTTTACTATTTTGAATATATTACAAAGAGGGTCCGTATTTAATTTAATGCGTATTAATTTGTTCAAAATACCAATTATTTTTGAATATTTATTAGCAATTTTATTGATATGGCATTTCCATTTTAAACTTCCATTTAAGGTCAGGCCTAGAAAATAAAAATTTTCGACTTTTTCAATCGGTATGCCACACCATGTGACTAAGATCGTCTACGTCTATGGCGTTTAAAAGTTGGAGTTGTGGGAAAACTAGTCAGCACTTTTGACGTCGGCTTCTGGACAAATATGGCGCTGTCTATGCAAAAAAAGATTTTCGGTGTTCAATGAGGTATATTTAGTTAACCACTTGCGTGAATATTTTTTAACGCTTGATCGTAGACGTAGACGATCTTAGTCATATCCAATAAGTTTGGACTTGCTGTTTGCGTCTAAAATCAACTTATTTGGCAAGATATTCCATTCATGCGTTGTTTACTAACCGCCTCGCGTACCCCCCCCCGACCCCCTTCATTTCGAACACTGAGTGTAGCAATCAAGGCACTGATTCGTTCTCGCTTTCTGTGCTTCCCTCGCATCTTTCGCTGTCTGGTTTTATTGGAGGGTTTTTGTAACTCGCCATATAGCTCGATGTTTGTGACATTCTGCACCTGTGTGTATTTATCGTCATCCTGAGCATTCTGGTATGGCAACCATCTAACAGTTCAACATTATTAATATTATTAAAGTTAGCAAGCTGCATCTTGGAAGAGTCAAGTGTGCTATATAAATTTGAGTCATCTACATATATAATATATTCAAATAAATGACTTCCATTAGTAATATAATTTATATATATATATATATATATATATATATATATATATATATATATATATTAAAAATAGTAGAGGGCCCAGCATAGAACCTTGTGGATCACCTGTGGTTATAGGCAACATATCTGATTTGGTGTAATTTATTTCAACGAATTGTTTCCTGTTTGCTAAATAACTTTGAATAAGTTATTTGAAAGTCCTTTAACACCATAGCATGACAATTTTGTTTGTAACATTTCATGGTTAAGAGTTTTAGAAAGGTCCAAACATATAGTAATGGGAATTTTACTTTTATCCATCTATTAATTCGAGTGCAGCAAACTCTGTTGAAAGTCCTTTCCTAAATCCATGACTTTTATAAAAAAAATTACGTTATCATCGGAAAAAACTGTATAGTTGATAAAAATATGTTTTTCAAAAAACTTTTGAGAAGGCAGTTAGTAAGAAAATTGGCCTATAGTTTGAGAAAAGTGTTTCCTTATCTTT
Source organism: Lamellibrachia columna (assembly GCA_963662155.1). NCBI lineage: Eukaryota > Metazoa > Annelida > Polychaeta > Sabellida > Siboglinidae > Lamellibrachia > Lamellibrachia columna. The sequence continues at coordinate 23,362,872 of OY759269.1, forward strand.
TTTAAATATATGAATGACTTTTCACTATTTTTAAGTTATCAGGAAATGTTCCATTTACAAGTCTGGTTTATTAGTTATTTTAGCGGTTCAATTAATGATTCTTTTACGAGTTTCAATAATTTAGTAGATATACCATCATTGCCACTATTACATTTGGCATGAAACAAAAGAAAGAAAGGAAAGTTATTCGCAACTAGGCTGTAAGAAAGAAGTTGTATGCTACATACATGTATATATCTGTGGTAAATTGCAGGTGAGGAAAAATGTGAACTTCCTAAATGTGGCTGAAGAAAAAACAATAATCAGTGCTGTGTAAATATTTTTATTTTTGGATTGGACTACAAATCTATTTGTCATCATTGGTATATTAAGTTATTGTGTCATTAAAACTATTTCTGCTTTGACTGTGTTTTTCCATTATATCTAGTTCAATGTAGTTATCAATGTCAATGACAATTAATTACACAGTAAAATCCTGTTTTGACATTTGCATAAATTGACATATACGGTCATTATCGTGTATGTAGCAAAATGTAAATATCTAATCAATTATTTCACCTGTCTCCGAAATATATATGTATGAGATGACATTCTATCAAATGCCGCAATTAAATTTGAATGTTTTCGTTATTTGATAATGGTAAGTATTTCATTCATAAACAAATTTCTAACAATTTATTTTTGCACTCGTATGTAGGGAAGCGGGGGGTTAGTTGTCACAACATTTACTTTTTTTTACATCACTAGTCGATCTGTTTAGTTATTTTTAGTACATGACGCTTACATGGTGTATCCATCTTTCATCTAAAAGTGACACTAGTCACCTGGCATAAATCTGTGTTATTTTAAAGTGCATGACTCACTGAAGTCAAGGCATCACAAGTGACAAGTTGCCCCCGGTGTGGGGTAAGTTGTCATGTAGCATGGGGTAAGTTGTCACATTATGCAAAATTGTAACACAATTATACAAACCATGAATTTTTACTAATGTGTTCACATTCATGCTATTAATATATTGTTCAATGAACAGTGATCCAAATGGAATATGCGACATAGGCAGTCCTGGCCCAATGAACTAAGCTTACTTCTAAATGAAAACTGATTTAGGCAATGCGGACAAGTTCTTGGTCGCTAGTTTTCCATTAGCTAACTGCTTGATTAATGTACATGACATCAGTTGATGTGATATTTCGATAGGGCATGACAGTGAAAGTCATACAGTTTGGCTGCCCTTTTGGTCTGCCCTGCTGTCGGCACAGGCAACTTCATGACTATATCTTGCAGATCATGTGTGCTTTTGTCCTGTGTTTCAGGAAAGCAAAACTGAAGTTGACCCCTTTCACATTTTGCTGATTTCTGTCTGCGCATGAAAGTGGTTTCAACATCGTCGTTCTGTTCGTCGATGCTCATGACACGTCCTACGTAGTAGGCTATGGTGCACTTTGTTGCAAACTTCACCAGGATGTGATCATCTATGTTCAAGTCAGCAAATGATGGTTTAAGTATGAATTGTCTTTCTTCGATTTCAAAGAACTCGCTCCCACTGCTGTCATCACAAAGTGCTTCAACGTCGCCTTCTCCATCCTTACTTTTATCGAACAGTTCTGCAACGGGAACTTTGTTCTGGATTTTCTTTTGGGGGAACTCTGGATGTTGAGTGAGCTTCCTTCTGGTAGTTGTGCTTCGTTTGTTGCTTTTGGATGCATGTGCTTCCCTCTCAATGGCGGCTTTGACGGGCGTATCGGTAAAAATTTGCGATTTGCCCTTTTTTCTAGCAGGTATCCCTTTCATTCTAGGTGCCAGTCTTCCGAATGGGCGGATCGCCCCAGCAGTGATGGGCTGTGCAGCACTCGATGATGACGGCCGATTTTCGGGTGTTGTTGGGTCATCTTGGTGAAAAGGTCGATCAGTAACGTATCCTGCCAAAAACTTGTGCTCACGAAATACATTTCTGTCGAATGGATATATTCCTGTGGCTTTGAAGCCTGCCGTGATGGTTTCGGGTGTCATTGCTTTTATGAAAGCATACGACACCAGTTTTGGGATTATGTGAATCGTCATTGACTTCCCAGCATTGTCCTTCTCTCTCATCCAGCTGTCGCTCGCGTGGTTGATGTATGTCTTGAAGGGACCGTAGACAGACTTGTCTAGCGGTTGCAGCTCGTGCGAGCAGTGGGGACGAAAACTCAGTAATGTGATGTGGTTCGCTTTTGAATAGTCGATCACTTCTAGCGATATATGCGAATGGTGGTTGTCAAGTAGCAGGAGTATCGGTTTATCTGCACTCGGCTTAGCGTAGTTTACAAAGTGCTTCATATATTGGATGAAGTTATCCGTTGTCATCCAACCTGTCGCCTTGGGATGTCCCGACGCTGCACTGTGATTTCCAAGGGCATTTACTGCACAAGTGACCGTAACAAGCGTGCCACGTTCCTGCGAAACAACTGACCCTACTTGTCTGACACCTTTCTCGGCAAGGATTTTCACAGGTCTCTGAACTGTGGTCACTCCTGTCTCGTCCACATTCCATATTTGGTCTGGGCCGAACCCGCCTGCACGATTGAGAACCCTCTCAAGATTGTCCATGAACATTCCAACATTGTATTTGTTGAAATTGGCCATTCGTTGGATGGAGGTTGCCTCTGGTTTCCTTATGGACAGATCTTTATGGCGTTCAATAAAGTGCTTCGCCCAGTCCACTCCTGCCTTCTCCTCCTTGGTCCAGTTTTCTGGCACGTGGGCAACGTCATTTGCAACAGAAAGTCTGAAAGCTAATTGTCGCAGATCATCAACAGTTATGCCGTGGAATATAACTGCAGCTTTCTTTGCGTATTCGACCATGTCCCTTTCTATATCATCATTGAGCACCTGCCTTGATTTCGTGTAGCCGATTGTTATATTCTCTGCTGTTCTATTCTTCTCGAAGAGGGAGACAAATCGAGCAAGGGTGCGGTAATTCACACCGTTCAACGTCGCCGACTTCCTTAAACTCAGCCCACCATCGAGATGCGCCTCGGCTGCTGCTCTTAAGGCTTCCTTGGGAGCATTACCTCTATCGGTCTTTCGTTGGTAGTGACGAACCATCTGTAAAAAGATTGTTACGAATATGAATTTATTGAATTGGGATAAGTTTTTTTTTTATATTCCGCCAAATTTAAAAATGGGGCAAGTTGTCACAGCCTGTGACAACTTGCCCCAACTGTTGTGACAACGTGCCCCAGCATGTCATTGAGCATATAAGGTCAAGTATGGGGGAACCGTTATAGAAATTTCAACTAGCTTAATTACGGATATATAGACAATGCATTGTGACATGACATTGTACACATACGTTGTCGATAATGCTATTATTCATTGTTACATACCGTTTTCCATGCAGATGTAAAAAGCTGTTCAAGAGAGGTGAAAAACTGCAGAGTCGGTTACAACGTTTCGAATCAACGCAAAAGTGCTGACCTCGTTTTCAGCGCAGCTAACCCGCATGGCGTCTAGTCTGATGACATCATGTGGTGGTTATCTTTAGGGGATTGTCTCAAAAATGGCTTGTGACAACTTACCCCTGTGACATCTAGCCCCCCGCTCCCCTATGTATGTATATATGTATGTATGTATTCTATTTTACTGGGAGAGTTTGAGTTTATGGAGCACACTTGTTAAATTTACAAAGACCAGCACCTTTTTGCTACGATTTCACTTAAATAGGCCAAATACGTTTCCCTTAGCCTTAGATGTCGCCGCTTTAGAAAGCGTGTGGTTGCGAATACGCAACAGGAAACGTGCAACTAATGATGGTAGACATTTTTAGTAAGCAAATTAGTTCGGTTACTAGGCGTAAGGGGCCCTGTTTTACGCAAATTAGTTCATTCATTAGCAGCTACCGGTGCCACTAGCAACTGGTCACCAAGGGACGCTCCAGTATGGTCGTTACAAACCATCAGGTGGCGCTCTCGTATGTGTTCGGTTCACTGATCTATATATAACTGGATGGTGCGTCGGCCTGTAAATTTTACCCCCACCGACCGCCATCTTGAACAGAGCAATGCTGTCAATTGGTAAGTAATAGCAGTGTAAAACACTCAACTTCGATAATAAATTGCTACCTGTATACAAATATATTTTTTTGTATTTTGTGATTCCGAGGATGCTGTTAGAGGTTAGTGCTTAATACTATAATGTTTAGCGTCAACAAGTGAACGTTCCCGTTTAATTATTAACATTCTAAAGTCGACATAGTGGCCAGCGGGCTATAATATCGTCTTATCGAGTTATTTGAAAAAATTTCTATAATACAATATATATGCAAGTTTACCGATTCCTTAACTTCAAGGCTCAATGATCAGAACATCGTCTTCAGAATCTAGCAAGAGTTCAGAAGTAATATTTTTATATTCTAAATATTGTAAATGTTGTAAAGTTGTAAAGAGTGATTTGCGCCGTCATTTCAAAGTCCCAGAAAATGTCAATGAGTGCACTGCCACTGGTTGCGGCAATTATTGTTATACTTACGAGGAAATGCCTTTTTGACAAACATCTTAAGAAACATTTGTACCATGGATCTATATTCTAAATGAGTCACAATTATTTCGATTGAGTGAACACAATTTTTTTTTTCTCGTGATGTACTTAACTTACCACTACAAAACAACAAAGATGTGTTTTCCCTAAAAGACGCCACTGCACAAAACTGCTACGCATGGCAAGATATTTATTCCTGTACTGTAGATCTAAGTACAAGGCAAAACAGGTTTTTGTCACTTGATCTAATATATCTAGCTATCAGAATAACGAAAGTATTATCAAATGTTGTGTTTATTTTGTTTAGACTAAACTGCTATCAGTATATATCCAATTATATTACTAAAGTATTTCTATTGCTGTTCTAAAGTTGAATTTAGTTCTCCATTTCCCTATATTTCTCGTTTTCTCCATCCGCCTCACACAAGAGCGCACGCATGCACACACACACACCCTTCCTCCCTTCTCCCTCAAGGAATATTCGGAAAATGTACTGTTATGCATTATCTTTATAGAATGGCTGCTCACTGAGACAGTATGAGTACCGGTAGGCTCACATTGTTAATAGTTGGGCACAGTTTCGTGCATCGTATGCAGCAGCAAGTCTGCCCTGGTGATGCAACACAACGCTATTACTGTCCCGACCTCCTCCTTTCACATATGTTTGAGAAGGTTGTCTTCCTAGGTAAGGGGGGACTTACCTTGGATGGTTTGGTAAGAGATTTTGGAGCTGCGTGTGCAGAAGCACCAAATGTCGTTCTAATTGACATAGGAACGAATGACCTATGCAACAGTTGTGTAGCTGAGGATTTGGTAGAAGGTATTGTGACATTTGCTCGCAAATTAACCACAATACCACCTGTCTTATAAGTAGTGATTTGCCATATTCTAACACGAATACCAAAATCCAGCGGCCGTTTTGTAGTTCCTGGGAATCTTGAACCAGTTCTTGCTGTCAGTGACACAGTTGTTCGGCTAACAAGCGATTTCGATAATATACATTTCTGGCCACACAGTAAATTGTTTGAAGCGAAGAACTTTGCCAGATATGGAGTGCACATGTATGCCATTGACATGAAGAAGTATGTGAATAGCATTAGGAAAACAGGTATTAATGCACTGTCAGAAGTAGGTTTAGATCATTTCTGCCTAGTTCATTTGTTCATATTATATTGATGAGGAACATATTTGATGCCACTGCATACACAACTTAAATTCTATGTAATACACCATCCATGGTAAGTCTTTATCTTCCTTGGCAAATTACATTTTCAATCATATATGACAGCTTGAAATTGCTATTCTGTTTTAAAAGTTACTTTTAAAAATACTGTACTGCTTTATCTAGAAATTGCATTTCTCTTTTAAAAGTTAACTTCTCAAAATTCTGATTTATCTACTACAAATTACCGTTCTTGCAAAAACGTTACTTTCAAAATACTGAATAATCTACGCATGAGACTGTGCCTGATTAAAAACAAATATGTGCCTACACCAATGACTGGAATTGGCATGGGTCGACTCTTCTTCGACAGCTGGCAGCTCCGATCTCTGTGCAACTGGCTGGCATCATAGTAACTACACAGTTTGATCCACTGGAAATTGCATACAATGGGGCCGCGGTAGCGAATCCTCTTGTTGCCGTTTCATAACTTGGGCAATTTCGTTCACTCCACATTGCCTCAGTTCACTTAACTGTATAAATGAGAACCTGCCTATATACAGTGGTGGATGTGAACGAGTAATATTCACACAGTAATTACTGCATGACTGAGTTCTTCCTAACGAAGTTGAGTTGGTGTATAAATAAACAGCTCTACCAAGGGGTGAAGTATACAGCTGTGAGCGGCACTACGGACTGGATACCGCGAAAAGAAACTACGAAAGAAACTTTGACAATGAGATGGTGCTTACTTTATGAACATTGCTATATCGCCTTGGAATTAAAACTTTGCTATGCTGCTGTATCTGCAGAACTTTACAAACATTGCTGCACTGCTGTGGAATTACCAACATTGCAGGACCTTACAAACATTGCTGCACTGCCTTGAAATTACAAATATTGCTGTACCTGCAGGACTTTATAAACATTGCTCTACTGCTTTGGAATTACAAAATAATTGCAATTCTATATATCTGCAGGACCTTACGAACATTGTTACACTGTGCTTGCTTGTGAACATTTATACAAGGAACAAGCATGGACTTATGAACATTATCTTCCATGAAACTATGACTGTTGCTGCACGGCTGGAATGTCATAATAAATTGTCTTAATAATTATGCAGTGACATTATGTTTCATCCATTAAGTCCCCATCTATTTACCTGCTATGACATACTAGTTAAAATAACTTTCCATAATACAAGGTCAATACAAGGTCACACCGTAATCAAATCGATGCAATGACAATTTTCATCCCCAAAAGTTTAACTGATCCGGTATATAATAAATTACAGCTAAATTATTCCATTAATCTCGGTATATAGGTCAAATGTTAAATATATGTCTAACTAATTAGGTTATGTCAAAATAAGTAAACACTAGGCCACATAGTATTCAAGTTAACAATTTGACCATTTCCATCCACCAAAAGTCAAATAGGCCTATTACCAAATTACTTACAGCTAAACTGCCTTTAATCCACGTATATAAGTCAAATGTGTCTCTGTCTGTCCCTGTTTCGGTCACTCTTTCATACTCTCCCTATCTTTCTGACTTGGCATGTATATTATATATTAGGTTTTTGGCCTTGTCTTCTCTTGGTAAAAGCTGTGCAACGACATCAATGTGAAAACCTGCATGCATGAACATTCGACCGCTAGGTCACGGTCTGCTAGCACAATGTTTTGATTATTCCATTATTCCGTTATTACATGTATGCATGTATAACAAATGTATGTATATAAATACATACACATAAAATTATATATATATATATATATATATATATATATATATATATATATATACATATACATATACATATACATATACATATATATATATATATATATATATATATATATATATATATATATATATATATATATATATATATATATATATATATATATATATATATATATATATATATATATATATATATATATATATATATATATATATATTATTTTTTTTTTATCCTGATGTGCTTTCGAAGCAATGTAGATGCATTATTTATGCATCTGCTAACTGTGGGTATTGACACACCATGTATATCTGCCAACTCTGATAAATAGCCAGACTTGGCCATAAATCGAAGAGCTATAAGGACCTACATAAACAAACAATACTATTATATTCTATATTTTACTTCAAATTCAAATATATATTGTTTGTGGAAATTTGTGGAAAACACAAGTCCACACATTTAAATGCATTAATTTATGTATGTGCAGGGTGATGTAACTAAACAAGACTTACATAATGTTTTCACAAATAATATAACAATTATATTGCTCATTAAAACAAAATACAGTTTTGGAAGTAATTAAATAATTTTAAAAATGCATGCTACCTTGTTTATATATGTGTTTCCAATTACCAACATAATAAGCAAAATGAATAAACATTTCTGTTTTTGCTATGTACACCATTGGCATAGTCAGTACTAGTAGGCAGCGTAGGCAGAGTCGTCCGCCCCACTCTTGAGCTAGAGGCGGAAATCTTGGCCGTGATGTTTCTAAGCGCGGATTTGGGCTTTCCGTAGCCAAGTGTCTACGGGACTAATAACTTAAGTTTTAAAACCGATACGCACTAACCGTTTCACATGTGTATTCCGTGACATACAACCGACAATTGGGCGTCAAGAAACAGAAGAAATGTGCTCTAAATAATTATTTATGAGTACATTTATCGGTCACATAGAGAAAATTTCATAAATAGCCGACGGACTGTACACGTGATGTTGTCTTTGGGTCATATGGTCAAACGCGATTTCGTGTAGAATGAGGCCAAAGTGGGCCAGCAGCACATATATAAATAAAACACCCGTAAGTAAGTTCTTAGCGTGACCTTATATCTACGATCTACGAGAATCCCGTTTGGTAATCTCGCTCACACAACGTCCGGTTATATGCACATTTTGACAAGCACATGCGTTCTAACAAAAAAGTAATCATTTCACACTTTTACATGGGTATTGTCAGGTAACTTTAGTGATATACATATATGAATGCATACAGACGTGAAATACGTGTTTATTGGTCTGTTTATGGCGGTTTTGTAAGGTTTCACGTTTCATGAAAATGCGTACGTTTCTGGCGAGCGTGCTCTTCGCCTATACAACAGCAACAGCCAGATAGCTGCTGGGTTAATTGGGGCAAAGCTCTTTTACAGGCGTTTAACTTGCTCCAGTTAATTATATTAATGATGTCGCCCCAAACAGTTACACACAAACTTCGACATTTTAGTAAACCACAGTTACACATTATGGAAGGGTTTTCGCAAGTTAACTTATTTGTGAGTTTTTACAATAACCTCTTCGGCACTATATGCTCCAACACGAATTTTTTTTAATTTAATCATAGCAAACGATCCCTTTCTCAACATTGATCTTCGGCTTCACGTTTGTTTATTTTCATTGCATGAGCTTGACGTAGCTTGAATACGATAGTGTTTATCATATATATCATATTCTGCTTACATGCGTTTCCGAATGTAGTGCATGGGATCGAGTGGTCGTGTTGCTATGCGGAGATGCCACAAAACCGCGCATTATAGTTTGGATCATGTTTCTGTCCAACCGATACACTTTCGCTAGCATCGCACGTCGGGGCGTTTTAAAAGAGCTGGAGGTATGTGATTTTGACAACATTTGGTCAGCATGTCAATGAGATGATGGTAGTTGCTGTGAAAATTTTTCAGAATTTTTGATTGCCACGTTTTCTCATAATCAGACAAAACGTTAACTTGGCCACCAATGCAATTATTCTCTACTGTGATCTGCACCCAAATAGACGGAGTCGTGGTCACAGAGTCTAGATCTGTTGATTCTACTCATAAAGTCTGTCAAGAGACAATATAAACATGACACATGTCTAATCATTCAATTTGACCAATTATGGAAAGCTATTTGCCATATATTTACGATAAATCCAATATACCAGAAAAGTATGTCGTAGACGCCGCAATAGCTGTCAAGTTCTCTCATCCGGTGAGGGCGCTGCGAAAACTGCAAGTTTTTGGCGATAATTGAGGATGGGGCGGAAGTCGGCCTTCCCTCCTCTTGCTGTTCTATGGATTCTGTTTTTTAAAGAGAACCATTGCAACAAAAAGTCACATTGATACAACGATACACACCCAATAGGGGAAGTCAGTGTTAGTTGAGCCACTGGGTTAGTTGGGCCACCCATGGGCCATGTTTCCCAGGAAACTACAGCAACTACACGCACGCATGCACGCACACACGCACGCACGCACGCACGCACGCACGCACGCACGCACGCACGCACGCACACACACACACACACACACACACACACACACACACACACACACACACACACACACACACACACACACACACACACACACACACACACACACACACATGACCAAGACCAGAAATTTCACCTATTGGTACCATATGGAGGGGGGGGCAAGATCTAGTTATGATTTTTTAAATAGTCCATGTCTATGGGACATATTTTGATATGATAACCATTGCTGAGTGGTAGCTTAGTGGTGGTTTTCAGGTCATTGATTAACCCATGTGAAAAAACATTTTGGCAGCGCGGCCTGATTGTATGATTCATAAAGTACTTTGACCAAGGCATCATAAGGTCACAAAATAACATTTTATCGTTTAGGTTCCACATAATACAACCATACAATGCATGTGGAATACTACAGACCAGACTAAACAATCAAATTTCTCTATAACATAGCTCTGAACAACAACTTACATTTAGCTCAGAATGATAGGCTTATTGTTCACCAGTTCAATTATTATCACCATCTCCATCATGAGAGTCACCTAGTTCAATTGTGGACTGTTCTTCTTTCTTCTGATTGCTGCACGTCTGTAGCTTGCACATGTTGATGCATGACAGGCCATTGACAAGGCACGTGCAGCTTGGCAGTTTGCAGGAACGCAGGCATTTGCATAACAATAGTTCCAAAGCTGCATCTGGGGCTGGAGGAGTGCGCATCCACTCGATGACCAGATGGCCGTCATCATCTGTCGTACATCCACACTCTTTCGGGTCTGCCACGAATGGCCGAGTCTGAAGGCAGCACTTCCATATTGATGCTTGCTAGTTGGCACGAAGAACGTGCATGTGTGGGCAATCTCTATATGGTGGAAGCTGGCTGGGCTAGACCTCTCCTCGCTTGGCACAGAAGAGTTGGTAGCGCAGTTCGTTCACTTCGTCAGAGCTGGCAGTTGTCGCATACAGGTGACAGGTAAACAGCTGTATTTTGTCAAACATGTTTAGAGACTTCCCAGGACTGACCAAGTTGGCTGAAAGTCTCCTGATATGTGCTGTCCTTTTTACATCAGTTTCAGGGCGTCCAGCTTCCCACGGCCTGTGAGGGCACTTACAGTGTCACAGCCTGTGAAGGCATGTTTTCCAATTAGGGCGTCACAGATGCTGTCTCCCAATGAACTTGCCAGTTTCTCAAAGTCGATGAACCGTGTGGGGTTTTTTGTTCCACACTTCTGATAGATGGATCAGGGGATGTCTATGTTGATACCAAGGCAGAGCACCGTGACATATGGGTCTTCGGCTGTCACTATGACTGTATTTGATCCGGCCTTTGCAGCATGCAGTCATCTGTGGTCATCTTGTAGCAGACCTCCTCACAGGTTACATACAGAGACTTGTCATGTAACTTCTCCCTGTACTTCGGCAGTTTCCATTGTTCGAGTATGAATTTGATCAGGTTGCAGGCTGCACGAGCTGAACAGGAACTTCATCCACTGCTGGATATTGTGGCCTCCTGCAATGTTCTTGTACTAAATAGCTGTGTTTGATCCCCGGTAGCACTTATCAGCATTTGTTATTAACATTTCCCTGTAAATGTCGAATACCACGTCAATCCTGTAACTATGTGAACCATCATGTAGGACTAGAGACATGACAGATTCTGCCAGCTGTGCAAACGTCTTTTTGTTGCTGTTCATCTTCTGCGCCAAGCTCATTCCATCAATGATGCAGGTTGATGGGTCAGGGATACTAGCGAGTGCAGCCTTGTTCGTCTTCCGCAAAGAGTGCTCAGGGTAGAGGACCTAGAGGGTGAGTCAGGACATCCCTCATATGCAACTGTCTACTCTGAGTAACAAGGATCATGTGGCTAAAAACATTTCTCCCCGCCTTCACAGGACCGCCCCTTTGGCTGATCCTCTTCCACTGCCTTTCTTTGCGTTTACATTGGAGAGTTTTGCTTTGTCATCTTGTCGTGGAATTTCATTGTTGGTGGAACTTCTTCTAAACGTTTCTTCTTGAACATCTGGTATGTTTCTTCTCCTACTTGATGAGCTTCCAGAAGATCGTTGGCAACATCTGCTGGAGCCACAGTACCAGTGGATAAGCTAGTAAGTTCAGTCTCTTCACTCTTCACCAGGTCAACCATGGACTCGACATCTGCCTCGTCTTTCCAGATGCAGGACCTTTAGAGATCTGGATGAGCCAACTTGGAACCGCCTAGACCAATCACGTCTCTCAGCTCTCTCAAGAACATGGCCATGTACTCGGCTGTTATGTAGTACTTGCTCACAGCTCCTGGCTTCAAACTGAACCCCTTTGTTCCACCCTGCGTTTTGGTGTCTTTGTTAACTGTTTCCTCAAGCGTCTGGTCGACAGGGATTCGCCCAAAAGGGTCTCTGGAGCTGAGCTAAATTGAAAACCAACCTTGCATGGATTCAGCATGGACATCTTGGCGTTTGACGGGCAGTTGGGTTATCTGAGCATAGTAGTACGGGAGGTAGCGTGCGTAGATATGCATGTCATATGCGAAGCACCAGGGGATCATCGCACGAATAGATGCTAAATGTAGCACCCAGTGTCCCTCTCTTGATGATCGAAGCAGGCCTAGCAAAATATCGACCATGTCCAGATCGGACAGCCAGAAGGTTGAGAGGCTCCATTTCCAACTCGCACGAATTTAAGGTAGATTTCAAACAGATGCATGACGCGGGCACGCACATGACCTGTTTTGGAGGACCTACTTCAACGATGCTTGTTACACTTTGTAGTGGTTATTGGTGGTCTTCGGTGTTTCATCCATGTTGACCACGTCGTCAGTGTGATTGGCTTGCAACCATGAGATGAAACCTTTCCATGCCAGCCTGATGAGGGCCTCATATACTCGCTTGTGGAGTCTGACTGCCCGGTTGTACTTGCGACCATCGATCACTCAAGAAATAGAGCCGTCTGCAATCACACTTGACTCAATGCACAGATTCCGCAATCCAGCATCCAGGACTCGCTTCCCAACAATTGCCAGCAATGTGCATATGGTGGAATACTCCAAGCCTGGTGATAATGGTCATCTTAAACTTGTCAAGGTGTTTCCATGTGACCTCAGCAGCTTTTGCATATATTGTCTGGTCAAAAACACACACGATCTTGTCAACTCTAAAGACCGCTTAGTGTTCAGTGACTGGTTGAGCGAGGTGCTCAACCAGTCACTGAACACTAAGCGGTCGATGACAGTAGCCATTTGCGTCTCGGGAGCATTGGTGGTGGGTAGGTACCCGCATTGTCTGAAACGACAGTGACATCATCTAGAGTCAGGATGTTAAAACCTGTCCAGTTGCTGACTGACTGATCTTCTTGTTCTTACATGCGTGTAATGATCCTCACTGCTTTCTGGCAGGCTGAGCCACATCTGAGGTTTCAACCTCTACACTTGTGGCTTGTGGTGGCTCCTCTCGTTGTCCAACATTGTACATGGACAACATTAGTGGTGGAGCGCTAATACTTCTCTTCCTTGTTTTGTCATCTGGGGCAGGACTTTGGATGGCTGTGGGTCAACCAGTTTGGTTTGGACGGCAATTCCATTGATTCTGTGGGATGTTCCCTCATCGGTCAATGTTTACCAGGACAAGGTCGTGAATACTCCAAGATGGATGTTTGTTGGAAGGGGAACACCGCCTTCTGACAGTGATAGTTTTGCTGGGAGTAGGATACACTGTGAACAACAGCTTGACATTTCCTGTCAGTGACTTGATTGCAAATAGCAGAATGATGTGCTTTGGGGGCTTCGTCTTGCCATAGGTAATAGCATAGACCATGTCTTGACCAAACGAGCTTACAAGTCGTTGGACTCTTTTGGATGTACTAGCACCATCCTTGGTTGCAAGCACTCGGCTATCCATTTTTTTCGTGGCTGCACTCCTGATATTGGCTTCTGCTCGTAACTCTCGACACTGTATGACGGTCTCTCTTGTCTTCTGTCCTTTGAGAATTTTTTTGGGTTTCTGACAGAAGATGCACTTGTTCTCATAAATCGTAGACGAGTTCGATCCTTGTCTAAAAGATGACTTCCTAGAACTGTCATCGTTGTCAGGCTCTTTACTGGTGTTTTGTTTTTGTGATGATAGCATCACGAAGTTTCTTCATCGTGAAGATACTGCGACACTTTCGGTGGTAGAGCACTGCTGGGATTTCTCCCTCTGGCAGGTATTTGGCCATGTCCAAAATTGGGGCATGTTGTCTTATCTGAGCTGCCCTCAGCAACATGTTCCCATGAGTCTATGGTTTGTGGCGACACCCACCTTGAGTATGTCTCTTCATCAGAGCAGTGGATGAGGCAGTCCATAGGTGGTCCATTTCTTTCTCTTAGTGTTCCGCACCTGCAACAAAAATTGATTCAGCATGTAAATGCGCAAAACATGATGCATAGAATGTATGATATTCATATTATAAATAATAATTAAAAAACAATGTAAAAAATATTTTCGAAAAAAAAAAGTTTTTCCAATATTTTTTTTTGGGGGGTTTCAAATTCAAAAATGGTTTAGCAATCGCTTTTCCGTACATCCACTATGCACCCAAAACACCTTTCAAATTTGAAATCCGCTGGTAAACGAGAAAGGAATAGGCTTTTTCGTAGAACCCCCAAAAGGGGTATTTCGTCCCTCCAAATTTGTTCTGACAAAAAAGTTCAGATATCAAATCCTGTTTATTTTGCATGGCCGACATGATACCGCAAACCGAATCTCTCTAGAGTTAATAATGAATGAAACAGTTTTTTTTACCTAACACATATTGGCGTTTTATGTAAAAACACGTTACGCGCAACCAAAATGATAAAGCTACTTATTTGGAAAGGTTAACACATATTTTTTACTTATAGTGGTGGAACAAATAATTTGCCAACTATGAAGTTTCCCCCCCCCCTCCGAAGTAGTACCGACATCTGGTGTGGCCTTATGAACTAATATGTAGGCTGTTTTCAGCGCCGGCGAGATGCGCGTGGCTATGCAGATTTACGCCAACACGGACGCCATAGTATCGGCGGACGGCGACGTCACGTGGCTCACGCCCGTCCTCGTGACCAGCACGTGCTCGCAGAACGCGGCCTACTACCCATTCGACGTACAAGTGTGTAGTTCAGTCATCTAGTTCGAATGAAGAAAGTTTTGAAATTGATCCCAACCGGTGCCTGCCATATCCAGTCGTTTCTTAAAACAAAAACAGGTATAACTTGCCCACTTGCTTAGCACTTAGCTGATGGGAAGGAAGTTGGAATTATGGGGCTTTCGGTTGGAACACTAAAATCCGTATGTCCCTTTTGGCTACCTAGTCTTGGGGAAGTGAACGCATATATCGACTGTTCAGTGAAAAGGAAGTTGTTTAGTGTTGTAGATAGAATTAAACTATTTCGTTGGTGAAATGTCTGATAATGGCAATACTAAATAAAACATTGAAAGACAGAGGCGTTAGCTGTTGTAATACAAATATCTGGTTGACGTCATCATTTCGTCTGTGCAGCGACGTTGGTTGAAGGTTTCGTCGTGGACATACAGCATGACAGACATACAGCATGACAGACATACAGCACGACAGACATACAGCACGACAGACATACAGCACGACAGACATACAGCATGACAGACATATAGCATGACATACATACAGCATGACAGACATACAGCACGACAGACATACAGCACGACAGACATACAGCACGACAGACATACAGCATGACAGACATACAGCATGACAGACATACAGCATGACAGACATACAGCATGACAGACATACAGCATGACAGACATACAGCATGACAGACATACAGCACGACAGACATAGAGCACGACAGACATACAGCACGACAGACATACAGCACGACAGACATACAGCATGACAGACATACAGCATGACAGACATAGAGCATGACAGACATACAGCATGACAGACATAGAGCATGACAGACATACAGCATGACAGACATAGAGCATGACAGACATACAGCATGACAGACATACAGCATGACAGACATACAGCATGACAGACATACAGCATGACAGACATACAGCATGACAGACATACAGCACGACAGACATAGAGCACGACAGACATACAGCACGACAGACATACAGCACGACAGACATACAGCACGACAGACATACAGCATGACAGACATGCAGCATGACAGACATGCAGCATGACAGACATGCAGCATGACAGACATGCAGCATGACAGACATACAGCATGACAGACATACAGCATGACAGACATACAGCATGACAGACCGACCGACCGACCGACCGACCGACCGACCGACCGACCGACCGACCGACCGACCGACCGACCGACCGACCGACCGACCGACCGACCGACCGACCGACCGACCGACCGACCGACCGACCGACCGACCGACCGACCGACCGACCGACCGACCGACCGACCGACCGACCGACCGACCGACCGACCGACCGACCGACCGACCGACCGACCGACCGACCGACCGACCGACCGACCGACCGACCGACCGACCGACCGACCGACCGACCGACCGACCGACCGACCGACCGACCGACCGACCGACCGACCGACCGACCGACCGACCGACCGACCGACCGACCGACCGACCGACCGACCGACCGACCGACCGACCGACCGACCGACCGACCGACCGACCGACCGACCATAACTATGACTAATTGCATAATCAAAGGGCTGGCCGATCCACTAACAATCCATCTATAACACATTATTTAACCAATTATATTTACAAAAGAACTAATCACTTTACAAGGACCAACTTTTATGATAACTAGTACCGTCTTAGTTGCGTTATCACCGTTGCCTATTCCCTATTCCCCTGTCTGCTACATATCTACCCGGATGTGACGTTAATTTTCGCGCTGAAGCGGAAGCCACTCTTCTACGTGTACAATCTGTTGTTCCCGTGCGTCGTGCTCACTGTCACGGACGTCATGGTGTTCCTGCTTTCGGCAGAGAGCGGCGAGAAGGTGACTTTGGCCATCACGGTGCTGCTGGCCATGATGATCATCATGCAGAACGTGCCGACCACGTCGCTCGTCATTCCCCTGCTCGGTACGTGTCGGTGGTCAACCAACATCTGTCTTGGCGACGGCGTGGATTTGTTTTAGTAATGGAACTAGTAAAATGCTTGTTAGATTCTGCATAGAACTGCCGACTCCCCCTTCAGTGGCTGGGGGCGCTAGTATTCTTATGGTTTTAGCAGCGCCCTCACCGGATGAAAGACACGACAAGACGCTTGTTTGGTAACGACACTATCAACAATGGGCAAATGCGGCGTAAGCTGCTGCATGCCTGGTTGTACAAATTATTTTGACAAAACAAAGGATGTTGGTATTAGTTACTTATCATTTCCAAAGAAAGGGGTCAGTTTTGAGCAAGATGAGTGGAGGAGGCAGCTGATAATCTGCGTGACCCGCGCTGACAGCATCCAGCTACCCAGAAGATATGCTTTTATGGGTATGGTAATGGAATTATTATTATTATGGTATCTGCATGATTTGGGGAGTCTTACAATCGATGGTGCCAATCTGTGCCAATCTGTGTTATGGTGACAGGGCATGTGATAGGGGAAAGTAGTATGTGTGCTCTTTTCAATAAGCAAATAATGAGGGGGGATTTGGAGAGTTCTTATTGTTTAAGAGCGGTGATGTGACCTAATATCGACGGTTCTGATGGCCTAGCGTTGATCACCGCCAGGGGGCGCTCATGAATGATGGGGATTTGAAGATTTCTGATTGGTTAAGACCAGTCACGTGACCTATGACGTCACACCTCATTTGCATATCACGTGACCTCCCTATGGAGGCTGCCATCTTGTTTTCCCTATGGAGGCTGCCATCTTAGGGTTAGGGGTCTGACCCTAAACACGTGTGTTAGACTCGGTATGCGGTGTGTGCTTCTATCCGGCCAGCTAACCCTAACCCCAAATCAGTGACCATGTTGCATGAGCAGCCCCTAATCCAACACCTGGACATGTTGTGAAAGCCATGACGCATCCAAAGGGTGTGATTAAGAGACGAACACTGGTAATATTTACATTGGGGACATGTTGTGAAAGCCATGAAGCTCCCAAAGGGTGTGATTAAGAAACGAACACTGGTAACATTTACAAATACAACAAGACACTGTCACACACAAATTGGAGATAACAAGGCACTGTCACACGCCATTCGGGTAGGGGTGGTTGAGTCGTATTTCCTTTACCTGAAACATATAAAGTAGAAATTATTCATACACCTCAATACCTAGGTTTTGATGTATTATGTATTCTTAAAAAAATGCATCTATATTTGCTAATTTTATACGCATCTACCGTCCTCTTGCAAACACAAATATGAATTTCCAGATTTTCTTGAAACCACCTTACAATTCCAAGAAGACATGTTTGGCAATTTCAATATCCACCTTGATTTACAAAGTCTAGATCATTCATGGATGTCCTTCAAACATTCATTACATCAACACGTTTAGTTTCTTTCTGATGTTCACGGTCAATGGCTCGACTTGTTTGTTGCTAGATCTACTTGCAATAACATCAAAGGCAATATTTCCTACTGATGGTTTATCAGATCACCACTATGTCATTATTGATTGATTAGGTCAAGACCTAAAAAAAATACATTTCTACCAGTAAATATGTATGCAAATCCTATTTCTACCATATACCTTCGAATTCGGCGTCACATATCTTTATCCACTGTTAAACCAATATCAACAGCACCAATTAATAGCCGCCTTGACTATTGTAATTCAATACTAAACAACATTGCTAAAAAAAGACTTAGCTAAACTCCAACGAGTACACAATTGTCTGGTACTCAGGGCGCCTTGTTTTTCGCTATCACTACCACTACTTAGACAGTTACACTGGCTTCCTGTTACTTATCGAATCAATTTTAAACTGACCACTCTTACTCATCGTGCTCTATCTGCCTAACAACCAGCCTACTTGGCTAGTCTCTTGCAGCTTTTAAATATCCCTCAGAATAATATCCTTCACAATAATTTATTATTCCTAAAACTAAACTAAACTTGGGCAAATGTGCTTTCATTGTCGCTGCGCCTAAGTTCTGGAATGAACTCCCCATCACTTTGAAAAACTTATAAAACGCGCGCCTGAGAAGAAACGAGTCACTACAGTGGCAAAACAGCGCAAGAGACAGACGTCACAGAAACATGAGGCCGACATATTCGACGATGGCTTTCGTAAATAGACAGCCGTGCGAGGGGGTCAAGAGCGAGCTGGATCTCTTTACCGTACCCCCACTCAGAACACCATCTTCGACAGTCGTATAGTGGAACATCAGCCCATGGCCTCTCTCGACTCGGGTGGACCGATTGAATTTTTGATACCCGGATCGGGAGACGATTAACTGGACCTCGCCAACACGTTGCTACATGTTCAAGCGAAAGTGACCCGAGCCGATGGAGGCGACCTCGACTTGGCCGATTCCGTAGGTCCGGTGAATAATTGGCTGTATTCGCCGTTCAATCAAGTCGACGTCTACCTGAACGATACGCTGGTGACCCCTTCGACCAACACGTATGCGTATCGCGCCTTCATAGAGACGCTGCTGAGTTACGGCGACGATGCCAAGGTCACGCAACTGACGAATCAACTGTGGCACAAGGACACGGCCACTCGCATGGATGCCGTCGAGATCGCCAACTGAGCCGCGGCTAATGCAAGGTTCATGGTTCGTGCGGAGTCGTGTTGTCGACACGATGGGCCGTCTCCACGTGGACCTGTTCCTGCAGGATAAATTATTGATCAATGGCGTCGATGACAAGATACGACTGGTGCGAAGCAAGAACGCGTTATCACTCATGGCTGGCGGGGTCAACCCCGATTACAAGATCAACATCGTCAATGCCACCTTGTTTGCAAAAAAGGCCACCCTGAATCCGACCGTACACATGGCGCACATCAAAACCCTCGAGAAGAGCACGGCCAAGTATCCGATGCGGTCCGTGAACTGCAAGGTATACTCCATTCCCGCAGGCGCCCGATCGAACACGCACGAGAACCTGTTCCTCGGCACCCTGCCTAAACGTCTGGTGCTGTGCTGCATTGATAACGATGCGTACAACGGTTCGTACGACAAGAATCCGTTTCAAGCCAAGAACAACGACATCAACGTCGTCGCTGTGTATGTGGACGGGCGACAGATACCCTCCAAACCTGTCCAACCGAATTTCGACGACGACCTCTTCATCAGGAGCTACATGAACCTGTTCTCCTCGACCGGTATGGTGTGGCAGGAAGAGGGGAACGGACTCTCCCGCAGCGACTTCCGGTACGGCTACACCTTCTTCGGTTTTGACCTGACCCCCGACGAGTGCGATGGCTCCTGCTTCCATCTGGTACAAAAGGGCAACCTGCGCATCGAGATGCATTTCCGTGGCGCGCTGCCGACCACTGTGAACGTCATCGGCTACGCCGAGTTCGAGTCCGTGCTGGAAATAGACAAGAGCCGCAACATGATCTACGACTATTGAAATGGACACTCTGCAGATCGCCAGACTACTAGTGATGGACCCGTGCACTAGGTCGATATTTCGCGGCGTCGTACCCAAAGAGGGACTGCCTACTACTATAGACGCTTTGCCAGTTGCCTTCGTTTGCAGCACCGACGACGGCGACGAACCGGGTGAACATTGCTGTACCTGGATGCCGACGGACGCGGAGACTACTTCTGCTCGTACGGCCTGCCACCATGACACGCGGCGTTCCGCACCTTCATGAACGAACATTGTTCTAAGTAAAATCATAATAGCAAGAGACTTCACAGTCCTCTGTCTAACGTTTGTTGGCAATATTGTGTAGCTTATGTGGCTTGGATGGCAAATCTTGTTAAATCTTGTTAAATATATTGCTTCGTTGTAACGGCTTTCCGGTGAGAACTGTTGTCAACATATTCGGCACCGATTTAGTAGCTAACGATTGCCGCGTATTTGATTGGCTTAAATAGCTGCGACAGGGTTGACTCTATCGTACATCGTACATCGATTGAGCCTCTGGCGAGATGGACACACCCGTAAGCTCACGACCTCTGGATTGGTGGAAAACACCCGCAAGTCACCTCATCATCACCATTGAGCCTCTGGCGATGTGGAGACACCCCTAAGATCACGACCTCTGGCGTAGTGGTCAACACTCGCAAGTCACGTCATCATCGTACTCGTCATAGTTGTAGTTGTAGTGGTATTACACGCTACCCTTGTTGTATCATCATGCTTGTGTTGTTCAATAAAATACGTGTGCACTCGTACGATACCGTGTTTTGTTTGTTTCTCGTGTCCACGTCGCCGCCGCCGCCGCCGCCGCCGCCGCCGCCGCCGCTGCATCCTTACGTCCGATGACCACTGACCCTATTACATGACTCCTTGACCACTCCTTGACCAGTCCTTTCGTCGCTAGGGAGCGCTGCTCACGTCTCTCGTGTAGTACTACAGCTGACAGGGGGCGCTGATGTCATCTGAACGATATTACACCTCTTTCCCTATGCTCTCACAATGCACACCGGAACCGGAAGTAACTTGTGCACATGGTCCCCAACCTTGAGGATTGAGATCAGTACTGAGCCAAATCAATACAACAGGGGAGAGTTCACATAAGTTTATACTTCAATTCTCTACGTTTCCAGCATAAGATTACAGCACACTATGATTGTTACTATTCACCTTTTAAATATAAATGATTTAAATGAACATTGTCTAGAAATGTTCTGCATTAGCAATATATTCATATACACTGCACATATATAATGTTGGAAATATATGTATTATTTTTTACTGTCAGTGGTGTAGACAAATATTATTACACTTCATTTAATGTGTAGTATGTACAATTTAATAGGCAAAATCCACAAATGTAGTCTGGACTAACCAACGAACCAACTAGCCATGCAATCAGGACAACACAATACAATACGTGTTTATTTAGAGCCTTCATTATTTACAGTAAATACAATTACATAACAAAATACATGTTGAATATGGGTCAGGGAGACTGCTATTAAGTACAAGCTTGGTCACTAGAATAGGTGCCACCTTGATATTTAAATTATAACCTCAAAATGTTTAATTTGCATGTGGAGTAAGAATAAATAATAAATGCTTTAAATAAAAAAATAATGATGCTTTAAATAAAAGTTAATTTATTACTGTTATGGCATATTTCCTTCAACAATGCATCAGATATAACAGCTTATTCACTCTGTATTTGTAAATGTATCAGGGAAATGTAATATTTAGGACAGAATGTACATAGAAAGGAAACTTGAATATGCTTTGGAAGTACAAACCCCTCCCTGTAATAAACAGCTGAACATATTGAAAACTCTAATAAACTAATGAAATTGTGATTGGTTTTACTTTGGTAATGGAATTACACATTTATCATGAATGTAATTTTGTTACAAACGTCATGACAGTTTGGCTGAATCTTGGAACCAATTAGTGCAGATAGCTAACTTTACTATCTAGATAAGGGTAGTGACTATGTATTGGACAGAAGTTTGGTCATGATAATGAAATCTTAACATATAAATGAAAAGCAAACACAATAGACACAAATACAAAATAAAATAAGAAGTATTTATCTTCTTCCACGCAACCCTTTAGAAGAGCAAGTAGAGTTTAAGATAAAGTAAAAGAAGCTAAAGAACAAAAATACAAAACAAAAAGACATATGAAACTTCAGACCAACTACTCAAAGCTAAATGTCATCATGTATAAATACTATAATCATTATACTAACAAAACACTGCTTCAGTCAGTGAAAATAGATAATAACTTACTTTCTGAGCAATATTAATGTCTGGTTTTTCAGCAAAGGAAATGGCTTGAGATTCTGACATGGAATCAGCATTTCATCGACTTCCGACCAAATTTTCCAAAAAGAACATACGCTGGCCTATTTTATACATATATATATACACAATGAAAATTTTATTTTCTGGCTCATATCAAAGAGCAGAAAGAAACTTTCAATACTAAATTAATGCACCTTCTTAGAAAAAAAAACATATCAGTGGCTGAACTACTCCTTTTGGCCTCAGCATAAATAATTCGTGACTACCAACTCTATCAGTTTATAAAATTAATCAAAAATAAATAAACCAATTTAAAGCATTTATGAATCCCTGACCAGAGGAATTATACCAATATTGATTGAGGTAACGTTTGTTGCTCGGAATCATCTCGGTGATTTTGTAAAGTTTTCGCCAGTGGCACTATTCACTTAGCAGTTCCACAAATAAGACCTATAATAATAATGAAGTAATGCCAAAAAGTATAATGTAATTAATCATTATGTATTTTTACATTTAAATATGTCTATGAGTAGGGCTAATATAGTAATAATGTCAATGAGCTGATCTGCCAAGGGACCAACAAGCAGATAAATATATAATTAACAAAATGATTAATAATAATACTGGTAGCCAACAGAACAGCCCTGCAAATTACAAACATTATTTCAGCAATGGAGAGTGTAGCTGTGAAAAAAATAATAACTCGATAATCCGCAGAGCACCACTGGCACCGCGATGAGTCTTTTGGTAATTCATGCCTAGCAGGTATGCGAGTAGACTCGTCCTTTCGCGAAACTTCGTTCGATAGTAGTATTTCATTCAAAAACAACTTTTCTAACAGTTTGTTTGCACTCCATAAACTGAGTAAACAATTAGTAGTGTCAGATTTAGAATATGGATCTCAAACATTCTACTTACCGTTTATTTCGTACTGGTCGTTTTGGTCGCTTTCAGAACTGCGTTTTTCATCCGCTTGTCACAATCTTGGTGGTGTATCTCGTTGACAAGATAAAACTTTATGCACTCCATATATAGTCACCGGTCACCCATTCCTAAATTCAACCGATTGAAATCTCACTTGATCTCGCGTTAGTGACGTCACAACCTATGTTTGCAACAATAACGATAGAGAGTCTTGTTTGAGCAAAATATATTTTGATATATAATATAACGCAGAATACTTTTATGATATTCATACCCAGATAAAAAGGACTTGCTTACCATATATTATTATTGAGCGTCTGCTGATGTGCGTTTCGTTCTTGGCCACATGACAGTAATTGTCCTTTTTATGGAAGATGTAATATTTTATTGTATGACAAGACAGTCTTGTCATAAAAGTAAGAATAATTAAAACGTGTTAAATATGTGCGAGAACAAATTTACTACATAAACGTTATATATTCAATAAAAGTATGCGTGTATGTATGTGTTTTATAAAGCGTGTGGAAGAGTTATGACACGCCTGACTTGTTATAAAAGTTGAAATAATTGGAACAATGTGGTAAAATGAAACAATATTGTCAATACGGCTTACCATAGATATAGGTTGAATTTAACGCACTTTAAGCAAGACCTTTTTACCCAAGCCCACAGCGAATTAAAAAAAAAGTTATTATAGTAAGGTAGCTTAGGAACATATTTTTATGACACTAAAAACTGTGATCCTGAAATTAGTAATGGTGTTTCCGAGGCGGGAACACGTAATGTGTGCCAGTGTAGTAATATTGTTGTTTGCCTGCTTTTGCGAATACACCAAACATTGGCTCGGGCCTTGACCCCCGGGTTTATATACAACCCATTATTTAAATTTCATTCATACAACATTTACTCAATCGTCTTCACTCCTATTGGTTTAAAACAAATTGTTCAATATGGGGCGCGGTGGCGTAGCAAGTAGAAAGTCGCGCTCTCAATCAAGAGACTCCTCTTGTTGCTGTTTCGAAGATTTGACAATTTCGTTCACCATACATTGCAAAACTCACATGTATCTGGCTACAGACGGATAATTGAATGAATAGTCTTCATGTAGTAATTGCAGCTTGGCTGAATGCTTCCCAGAGAAGTCGAGTTGGCGTTGGAATTAACATATCTGCCAGGTGGTGAAGTGTAAAGCGATATGAACAGTCCCAAGGACTAGAGACCGCGCTATGTTTTACTTTTGCATGCAATTCGAGGCCATCCAGTGTTTTATGTTACCTAGACATTAA
>OY759269.1:23392877-23420377 GCA_963662155.1 Lamellibrachia columna
ATAGTGCTATCACGATTGCTTCTCCACGCGAATGTTGCATATAGATTATTCTAGGAAATAACATGTCTTCCTCTAACATTTCAGCCTATTCCTCTGTGCGACGCAGGTCCCGGACTGGATATGCCACAAGACATCGTGTCTTTGGAATGCGACGCGTTTGTGAAACGAAAATCTCATTGCTAAAGATCTTTCGTCGACTACATTTCAACATCGGGCTTCACTACACCTGCCAACGAAATCGATTCGATCTCCTAGTCACTTGGTGGGACTGACCATGTTGAGTTTAAGCTGTATCTACAAACACGGCTTAATGGTGAACTTTTCAAATGTCTTTCACTAAGCGATAAACAGCCTATATTAACGGAGCTACCCGTACTTGTAGCACGGCGTATGTGGTCCGCTGACGTCTAGTGCAATGTACATATATTATGCTACTGCTTTAAAATCTGCAATTCTCAGTGGCCTGACGATCCTGAATGTAATCATAAACAGTGTTGTGATTGCCGTCATCGCACGATATCCTCAACTACGCGAGGATCGCATGACTCTGTTTATGTTCTCGCTCTCGATTTCCGATCTCGGTTGCGGTTGTACATTTATGCTTATCAGTGCCGTCTTGTGTCAGCATGGGACATCAACCGAGGGAGGAACGCTCCAGTACCTTGCAAAAGTGCACTTTTTTTTTATGACTTGGTTCGTGTCGGTGTCGTGGTTCGGACTGTGCGGAGTAACGGTGTCGAAAACAATCGCCATTCTGAAACCGCTACGGTACAGTCAACTTCTGACGGCGAACCGGTGTTACGCAGCTATTACCTGTAGTTGGGTACTCTGCTTACTGCAAGCGGTATGTAGCACTGTCGTCAACGATAACATAACGTGGAACGTGGACATGTGTTCATACCGACTTCCCATCGATAAGAACTATTCGGCTTTCTTCGCTACGCTAGTTGTCGTTGGTTCTGCCTCGTTGTTTCTCCTGCTCGGTTATTCTTCCGTACGAATCTTCATCGTCGTCGTCCGTGCGCATCGTCAAATAGCCGCACTTGCCCAATCGGTGGGAGGCGCTACCGGACGTGGAAGCGTGGGCAATATGACTCGACAGTCCGTACGTTCTGCGCGGAATATTTTTATTATATGCGTGACGTCGATGACACTAGCGTCACCGCTGGTTTTCTTCAGCATATTGCGTAACGTATCCAACACCTACTGGATTTCAGGGTGGTTCAGCTTCGTCGCTCTGTCTTTATTCGATTGTAATACATTTATGAACAGTCTACTATATATATTCTTGTATCGGTCGGTGAGGCGAAAAACGGTCGAGATGTTGAGAGACCTATACGGCAATTGTCGTCGACAATAATGATGATTATATACTACACACACACGCACGAACGAACGCACTCACACACGAACGGGTGTGCACGCACGCACGCACGCACATTAACGAAACATCATGCTATCCAACTGGTACGGCGGCGTGTACATTCGTGATACCAGGGATCTTCTTTATTATACGAACGGCATCGAAGTACATCGAGGATGCATCAACGCCAGACCTGTGACATGTTGTGACCGAGCGGTTCCCGGGAGACCAGTGAGTCAAGTCATTCTGAGTGACGGACAGTAGAACACTGGGGGTGTTGAGTGAGACTGAACGTCACATGTCAATATGTTCGCCTTGTGCTGCAGCATGTCCTTGGTGTCTTGGAAGTTGACAATTGCTGGATGGACAGTGATTTGCTCCTTGGAGAAATGCTCTGACTGGATTTCTCCTGGTTGGTATGCTGAATGCGAAATTCATGTAAACAGTCAGGTTATATAGTAGATTGGGGTCATGTTAAAAGTGTTCCAACTTGAAAATAAAAAGCTTCATAACATAATGATGCTTGTATATGATAGTTGAGATAAAATTTAAATGTACGCGTACCTATTTTTAGAACAAATTGATGTTTTCAAACGCAAAATCTCGCCTGACAATCTATTTAAATTTGCAGGAATTCTGGTCGGGCCCGAGAATTTATTAAACTTGACATTATACCCCAATATACTAGGGTGAATTGTTTTGCGTGCGTGTTGTGCGTGCGTGCGTACGTACGTGCGTGTGTGCGTGCGTGCGTGCGTGCGTGCAAATACAATAACGACATATTTAGAATATTTAGCGCCCAGTTAAGGATGAACATTGTTTAACAAACCAGAATATAAGGTTTGATTTTACAGATATATCTTTACCGGGAAGACGTCGAAAAGCACTATTTCGTCTGGAGGACTCTCGCCTTGCCAGTAATCAGAGAACATGTGCTGCTACAAGCGGTGGGGGAGAGCGGTCAAGTAGTTTGGTTATGCTTGTATGCGATTAGGTTAGCTACTGGCTTTTGCATCTACAAAAATAGCAGTAAAACAAGCTGACACATGCTGACGTAGCTCCCCTCCCCGCCAACGCCGTGCTGGGGAGATACGTCGACAGACACAATCGCTTTCACAATTGCATCTGACGTTCCTAACAAAACACGGTGTGAGCCGTATGATACTTTTAGTGTTTTAAACGATGCTACACCACGTCGTCGCTGAGAATGGTATGTTTAACCTCCAATCAACGTTCACTTTGGTTAGTGCATGGTTTGGATTTAATGCCTATAGCTCCAGTTGTATATCATGAAAACGCGTTGAGATATGCGTGTATGTATCATGCATGGGTTAATTTCAGTTGTTAATTTGTTAATTGAATTAACTCAATTAAGTTAATATAATTAATTAACTTTACCAAAAGGGGTTAATTTTATTTTATTTTATTAACAAATCTCCAATTAACTCTCAATTAAGTGCTCATTTAACACTTGGTATTAATGAATATTTCACTGCCATGTTACCCAGGCATTTCCAAGAATCATGCTCCTGATCGAGAGGGAAAATATTATAGACACTGCCAATTACAGTGGGCTGGTTATTCAAACAGGCACGAATTGGAGGGAAGGCCTAGAAAATAGAATGGCCACTGGTTGGGTGATAACTAATGGCTAATCATGGCCTCTGCAAATCTCTGTCTAAAGTACACATTTGGGGCTGGCAAATTGCAACCAATTGAACCTATGCGTATTATACCTATGCGTCTCTATTTGTTCTGCACTGGTGATTGTGTAATAAGATGTGTAATAAGATGTGTAATAAGATGTGTAATAAGATGTGTAATAACATGTGTAATAACATGTGTAATAACATGTGTAGTAACATGTGTAATAAGATGCCGAGAAAGTTAACAGCTTCAGTTTGGAGCTTAATTTAATTCAATCTAATTGACCTGAAAAATGTGTGAGATTAATTTAATTTAATTCGATAATTAAGTGTAATTTAATTAATTAACTTTTCAAGTTGCCTGGTATGCATGTATGCATGCATGCATGCATGCATGTATGTATGTATTTGTATATATATATATATATATATATATATATATATATATATATATATATATATATATATATATATATATATATATATATATATATATATGCATGTATGTAAGTATGCACGCATGCATCTACGCATGCATGCATGCATGCATGGCATGTATGTATGTGCGTGCATGCATGCGTGCGTGCGTGTATACGTGGGCATCTGCGTGCGTGCGTGCGTGCGTGCGTGCGTGCGTGCGTGCGTGCGTGCGTGCGTGCGTGTGTGCATATATGCGTATAGGTTTATAATATTCATGCATACGTATAGCTAACAGGTGTTGTATTTTTCATTCTCCAGAAGTTGTAGTCGTAAAATGCTAGATAATTTATTAAACCTTTATACAGCGGAAGTGTGACTGGTGTCAGTACCGTGAGCAGGACAAACAGCCTCGACCTCTTCCGAGAACGGTTCCAGCCTAGGCACGCCTACGTGTGTTCTGGGCCGGTTTCCGTATATCGTTTGCGAACATGCGTTATCGTTAGCCACTCTCCCGTCCGCTCCTCCGACAGCCGTCAATCGCAGACTCCGGTTCTGACGTCATTGTCGCCGGGCAACCGAAAGCTAAGATTCCGCCGCGGCGTTGCTTGGGCGATCCAACGAAAAAGCACAGCGTGGCGTCTGTGAATTCCCAGGCCAGCGGGTTATTTAGCGCTGTGAGCTGTTTGTGTTACGCCTGGTCGGACGTCGGTGGCATGCTGGACCTTTGAACAAACCTACTTCACTTAGAACGCAGGAAGCAAGCGCAGTAGCGTCTGAGACCAGAGCTACAAGCACATCAAGGAGACGTAAAAGAGCGTGGCACGCAAGATAGTGTCCTCGTTAGCGAAATCTCCGGGACCCATGGTTGATGTCAAGATGGACCAAGGAAGGACACGGTTCGTCGTTGCACTGGTTGCGATGTTCACTATAACTGCGAGGTAGGTGGTGGTGCATTATTTGTGCAGATACACGATTCGTGATTATGTATGATCAGGTTCTTTAACAACAACAAATGTTTATTGTTTCGTTTTCATTCTAACGATATCATGAATTATGTGTCCAACTCGCGAACGTTCTTTCTTGCGAACGCTTCTATTATTCAGTCAGCCTGAATATCGCACTGAAATTCGCCTTCACGCAATCCCAAGTCGCATAACTGCGTCACGAGTGTTTGCAATCTGGCAATATTTGCTCACCAAATGAAAATCTATCTGTGGACACCTAGTCCTATACTTGTTTGCGTCTAAACTGAGCTCATGCAACGTTTTGTGGACTTTGATTACTAAACTCCAGTTCTTACTTAGCAGCTAGCTTGATTGAGAATTTGCGTTGCGGTCCTTCGATTTCGGTCGAAAACACTTAACGCGTCGAGCGGAAGTCGATTTACAAGAACTGCCAGGCGCTTATTGGTCGCTGAGATTTGACCAGAATCTCCTACTTTTAGAATAAATTCTGAGAAAACCACTAATGTGATATTCTTGAATGTAGTACGTAAGTACATAGCCCCCAAACCATGACTTGTTTCGCTTTAAGACAATGTTGTTGCTTCGTTTTCCTATTGTCGTACATAGATAAATCAGTTTCTTACACGATCGTCAACAAAAACGACTTTGCCCATCTGACTCATCAGAATCCCGACTACCAACTACAAAGATTGAAATGTCAAGTTTTTGATCATTCTTGTTCTCTATCAGCTGTTAGCACACATGTGCCACGTTGTATGTCAGTGCCACATTGTATGTCAGTGCCACGTTGTATGTCAGTGCCACGTTGTATGTCAGTGCCACGTTCTGTTTCCGCTATCAAGTCACAGACATTAGTACACTATCAGCTGTATTGAATTGCTATTAATGCAAGATTTAGTCATTTATTCAACTTCACTGCGATTGTGTTTTTTTCGCGAATGATTGCACTCAGATTCATCAAACTGAATGTTTGGTTTCAAAATACGAAGTTATTCGTGTGCGCCGCAGGTTGAATTGAAATATTGTGTATTGTGTTTATATCATTAAAGACAAAATGCTCGGAATTATGTACCACGTACATAACACGTATTCATATATTACCGTTTTGAGACCTGTTTGTACAGCTTCTATCTCGGGCACGCCAAAGATACTTGGCATACCACACCTTGCACACCGGGCACACCGGGCACACCGAGCACACCGGGCACACCGGGCACACCGCGCACACCGGGCACACCGCGCACACCGGGCACACCGGGCACACCGCGCACACCGGGCACACCGCGCACACCGGGCACACCGGGCACACCGGGCACACCGGGCACACCGCGCACACCGGGCACACCGGGCACACCGGGCACACCGGGCACACCGCGCACACCGGGCACACCGCGCACACCGGGCACACCGGGCACACCGGGCACACCGGGCACACCGGGCACACCGCCCACACCGGGCACACCGGGCACACCGGGCACACCGGGCACACCGGGCACACCGGGCACACCGGGCACACCGGGCACACCGGGCACACCGGGCACACCGGGCACACCGGGCACACAAGGCTAGCCCTACGTGGTGGGAGGCCGTCTTAGTCCCAGGTGGTTTAACATAAAATTTACAAACGTTAATTGAAACCTGCAATATACAGGTATAATTAATAGACGCTTAAAATGAATGTGTTAATTTATTTGATTACTTTCATAGTCCAAGTAGTTAGTTATTGTTAGTAACTGGTACATGCCGGTCAATAAAATAACGCTTTAAAACGTTATACTGCACGCTGCACCAACTACACACATGAAACCAAAACAAACCTCATGTAAGCATCGGGAAAGTTGAATATATTTTTTTCCCTGTCGCTGTCACCTCCGAGAATCTGGTTCTATCACCAGTGTACATAACAAAATCATTCAAACGAATATTGGCATCTCCGTGGAAAGAAGTAGTAGAAGCTGTGCTAACTAGTGTGGATCATTCCTGGGTTTCTTGGTGCGTCGTTGCAGATCGTGAAAACGATATTTTTTTGTTATAACTTTTGTTATAACTACTATAACTACCATAACTACTATATATAAATGTTTGTTATAACTACTATATATAAATGCTACACGGTCATTGTATTGAGTTGGAACGATCGATGCAGTTAAGAATCAGTGAGAATTCCTGGTGGACGAATCCGACGAGACGCTTACCGTGGTAGACTATGGAACAAGGTTGATATTTAAAACGCCCTCCTCCTCAATGCATTTAGCCCATCGTGAAACATTTTGTTGATGTTCAAATATGTAATGTGTTAATAGTTTAAGTAATATGCGCAGTAAGTTTAATAAAAAAAGTGCGTACGTTTGTTAAAAACCATCGAGAAAATTGACTTTGATCATTAAATCGGGTAATTTATGCAAGTGTGAAAAGTCTTATGCCATAGTACATAGAACCAGACTACCATTAGTATTTTCCGCCGAATTTTTACCTGAACCGGTCAGAAATAATGTAATGGTTTGTCAGATAATTTTACCCAAAACTAAATAACAAGTTTGCACACATAAGCTAGCACGTCGTAGTTGACATCAAGTAGTTTGGGTTTGTCTCAAAATAGTTCTAAATCAAGACGAACGAAAATGTTGAATTGGGGAAGGACCATTAAATACGAAAAAGGCCAAAACCATTTGGGAAAGCGAACTGGGTTCGGAGAACCGATATACGGCCGCCCGCTAGGTCAACTAGGGCCGCACACGTTCGCTGCTGCGCAATCTGTGTGCATGATAAATATCGCATATTTCCTCTCGCTACACGTGTTGCTGCCTGCTCGCTGACGACTCGACGCTGCGCAGGGAATACGGTGGGAACACGTGCCAACAGGTGTTACCCGCGGTGATTCGTTACCCGCTCCGCTCACGATATCCTCGACCAATTGATGCTTTGACGTGTACTGCCCGACTCGTAGCCTGCTCATAGAACACTACACACTAAATAAACCTACCGAAACATCAGCTTGGCAAATGTGTAACTAATTATGGGCATCATTGCCCTACCTTTGTTGTGAGCGTCAGTGTGCTTTTGTTTCTGCTGCCGACACACCTGCGCAGTCACGAAAGACACGGAATCAGACAATGAAAGTCTTGATGACGATGGACAATCGGTTCCAATCATCCGGCACCGAACATTATTGTTACGAACCAACAATGATAATGTTTAGAGAATTTGTGCCTGTTTTGTAAGTAGAAGTTGACATCTTAAAGTTTGGAATTTCCCCAAATGATTTAATTATGGCAACACAATCCAATCAAAGACTGGGCATCGCAAATCAGTTAAGAAATATCAACGTAGTAAAGAGATAGGTAGAAAATTATCATACTTTGTCGTACGATTTCTACATGTGTTTTTCTATGAAACGTATAAGCAAATTACCCGCCATAAGACTCAAACACCTCTTAGCTTGATAAGATAAGCTCCGCCCACACCAGAACCAGCCAGTGACGGAGCAAGCAGCTGCTGGGAGAGATTACGACTATTTTAGATGTGTATTCAACATCGCAGTACACTCGTGCACATTTCAAAGTAAATCTGCCTTTTTCCGGGGATGCCCCTCTCAAGTACTACTGTAAGCCAGGGTATTTCCCTCGTTTCCCTTGCTCTTCCAGAACTATTCCCCACCACCGGCAAGTCTAATACTTCCACGGATATCCTCCTCCGCCATGACCTGTCCGCCGTTATTTATACCTGCCCTTCCTAAATATCTCTTCAAACTGTCTGTCTATCTAGCATAATGTTGGTGTTATTCCTCCCCTCGTACAATCGTCTACTTATATATCTCTCATCGTACGTGTACAAAGGTCACCGAGTTATCAGTCTGACAGTAATAATGACTATCTTGATTGACGGCCTCACAACCAAGACAAGACACAATTTATTCTCTAATGCCATACAATGGTATAAAATAAAAACGATACAGATACACTCAATATTCAGAGTATTTGCAAGTAGTCGTAACATTTTAAAGTAAAAAGAAAAATCAATATTAGCTAGACGTAGCAAATATCCAATGTTACGTCAATGAATTATATTACGACATTAAATTATACTAGCAAAAAAGGCCAATCCCCGGACGTGTTAACTTGGTAATTCGTGTTTTCAAAATGTCAGGACACACAACAATATCACAGAAATATCGATCTATGCCTTGGTACTTGGTGTTGCCAGTCAATATCTCCCGAGATTGCGACATAACACTGGCAGTATTAATAACGTGTGGCGACGCCTTGACCTTGTATATGACGTAACTTTAGACAATCGAAGAAAAGACACGTGACGTTGTCAACAACCGTACGTAATTGTTCGCTTATCATTGCGGACATCCGCTATTAGTTTTTCGCACTACGTATCGTAAGTTCCGTAAAGTATAGGCACTAACGTCAGCTGAATTTGCCGGTCACATGGTCTCCATAAGCGTCGAGACACGGATATCTAAATACTGACACAATGGCCTTCATTAGTGACTACACTACTTATCAGTTTTTATACGTTATTTCAAAGAAGGCATGCGATGTAATATAGATATCTAAGAACAGTTATAACTTAACAAGACATAGAAAACGCCAATAATATTATTGCTGTTTATACGTTTAAAAACGAGTCGATACACCAGTTGGTTGGACTTCACTCATGCATGGCATGGTGGAGGCCGATTAATACACCAAATAGGTGTGTGGAAGGGGTCTTAACTTCACTCATGCGTGGCATGGTGGTGGCCGATTAATACACCAGATAGGTGTGTGTGTGGAAGGGGTCTCAACTTCACTCATGCGTGGCATGGTGGAGGCCGATTTATACACCAGATAGTTGTGTGGAAGGTGTCTCAACTTCACTCATGCGTGGCATGGTGGAGGCCGATTAATACACCAGATAGGTGTGTGGAAGGGGTCTCAACTTCACTTATGCGTGTCATGGTGGAGGCCGATTAATACACCAGATAGGTGTGTGGAAGGGGTCTCAACTTCACTCATGCGTGGCATTGTGGAGGCCGATTAATACACCAGATAGGTGTGTGGAAGGGGTCTCAACTTCAGTCCCACCTGTTTTTGGGGACCAACCTTCCACCAATGTTGAGAGTCGACCTCCAACTTCCGGCCACACACTACGCTTAATGGCAACGTTCACTTATAACTGAAATGGCTACGTATGAGATGAGTACAACATACAGGTATACATTAATCAGTCAATCAATCAATCAATCAATCAATCAATGTGAGTTTATTTGGTTACTCGTTTACAATGATGTTACAGGTATGGTCATAAATAATTTGATTTAGTAACTCAGGAGATTATCTGGAAACCCCAAGGGGCTTATTGCGAGAACCACCCATGATTACGTATAGTAATCTTGTCATGGAATGATGCTGCAAGTTGGCAATTATGTTAATTATACTAGATATGAAGAAAATAAAAAATTACAACTTGGCGTCTTAATCCAGCAATCTAGTACAATCTAACAACTTGTTAATTGAACAATATAGTGAATATTCGTTAGTATTTGCAAAAAATAATAGTAAATATGACGCATCAGAAAATTACAAGTGGTTTAATCCAACATTCTAGCACAATATAACAACGTGAGGCAAAATGATAGTTGAACAATATAGTCTGATTCTGATCTTGTTAAGTTTTGTAGAGTATGTATTAGCCCATATTAGAGTACAATATTAGCCCATATTAGAGTACAATATTGTAGATGTAGAAGTACTAAAGAACAGTAAATCGTTTTTAAGATGTATGAGGGGAGGAAATGTTTAAGTTTGCAGAGTATGCCAATATTTTGAGCAAGTTTAGTTGCCAGTTTGTTCAAGTGCATTGACCAATTTAAGTGTTCGTCTATATACACACCAATAAATTTGGTGAGGTTAACCTGAAGGATGGTCGATCCGTTAATCTGTATTGCTTGAGATGAGATGTTGTACTTTTTATTTACTGATGTGAATATAATATAGTTCGTTTTTTTAATATTTAGGGAAAGTTTATTTGCATGAAACCACTGTGTTATTTTTTATTTTCATTATTAACCTCGTCTATGAGTGAAGTTAAATTTGTATGTGAATGATACATACTGGTATCATCTGCAAAAAGAGTGAACTTCATAATAGTTGAAGTGTTGCAAAGGTCGTTGATGTAAAGTATAAATAATAGTGGCCCTAGTATAGAGCCTTGTGGCACACCACACATCACTGTCTTGTGATTTGAATTTACATTGTTGTAAGTGACATATTGTGTCCTGTGCTCTAGGTAACTCCTGAGCCAAGTAAGTATGTGCCCTCTGATACCATAGCAGTTAAGTTTTTGGAATAGTATATTGTGGTCTATAGTGTCGAAGGCTTTAGATATATCAATAAATATACTTATATTGAAGGAGTTGCTATCGGTTCCACTTGATATTTTATATATGAGATTTATTAGAGCCATGTAAGTGGAATATTTTTACCTGGGACTGGTTGAGAAAGCGTTCGAGTCGATAATACATAAGACGTTTCAGATTTTTTTAGAAACATGGCAGAATTGAGATTGGTCTATAGTTGCAGAAGTTATTTCGGATCATTATTTTTATGTATTGGAATTACTTTTGCTTTTTTTAGTTGACGTGGTACCACTCCAGTAGAAAAAGAGTTGTTGAATATATGCGATAGTAGAGGAGCTATTTGGGGACTTATTTCTCGCATAATATGTGGTTCAACGTTGTCAAAACCAATAGACATGTTAGACTTGATGTTGCGTAATAGTGAAACAATTTCCTCGGGGGTTGTGGGTCAGCAGAAAAAAACTATTAGTATTTGTTTTAACAAATTCAGTTGGGTCATCTCCTGTAGTGGGTATGTCTTTAACAAGATTTGACGCCACATGTATAAAATAATCATTAAATTCGTTTGCTATGTCTTTTGGGTTTGAAGTTTCTGAGCCGTCCAACAAAGCGAAACTTGTGCTCGGATTTGTTACTTTTGGTTTGCATCTCAAGACTTCTTTAATTAGCTGCCATGACTTCCTTGCATTACCTTTATGGAGATCAAATTTGTTTTTATAATGATTTTCTTTGAAAGCCTGATTATATGTGTCAGTTTTTTTTTATATGTTTTGTAGTTTGTTTCATTGTCAACTGTTGGGTTCTTTTTAAAATGTTTATATACAATATTTTTGTGTTTGCTTGAGGTTAATATTCCCTTGGTCAACCATTCTGAGCTGGGATTGTCTCTAATTTTTATTTTTTAATCGGGAGATATTCATCAATTAATGTATTAAGTGTGTTTATGAAGGTGTTGTATGAGGCATCTGGATTATATTTGCTATAGACATCATCCCAGCTTGTGCACTTTAATTTTATTTTGAGTTTCGCTAAGTTTTTTTCATTTTTATTTCGTCTGTAGAGTGTTTTGTATCCTGGTTTAAGTGGGAGGTTACAAATGTCATATATGTTGAATATTGGGAGGTGGTCGGATATGTCAGTGTATAAAATGCCATAGTGGATTTTGTGTTGTTGGTGAATATATTATCTATTATTGTAGCCGAGTGATTGGCAATTCTGGTTGGTTTACTGGTTGTTGGATAGAATCCAGTTGCATACATATTGTTGGTGAAATCATTAACTTGGCGTGAGTTGGTATTAATTAAGTTTAAATTAAAATCCCCCATTATTATACTATTTTTATTTTCCTGAGATATTGAGTTTAAGATACTAAGTAGTTAATTGTTGAAGCTATCTATGTTAGAATTTGGAGGTTTATATATAGTACCTATTATGAAGGTATTGTTGTTTGTTTTTATCTCAATGAAGATGGATTCATAATGACTATGGTCCTATCTCTTCATTAAGTCATGTCTAATTTTATATCGATGTTTGTTGGATATGTAAATGCCAACCCCACCTCCTCTCCCTTCTTGTCTGGGATACGTAACCAGAGTATAACCGTTCATGTTATAGCAATTAGTGTCATCGTGGTCGGTGAGCCATGTCTCAGTTAACCCTCTGTAAACAAATGAAATGTTTAGTGTATCTAGGCACAGTTCCAGTTTTTCAAAGTTTTTTCGCAGGCTGCGTGTATTAACTTCAAGTTAGTATATAAGCTGATCAGTTCACTGTCTGTAAAGTACTCACAGTTTTGCACAGATGTTGATATATTATTAAAAATGAACGTGTCGTTTTCACTGGTGTTATCACAGTTGGATAAATCCATATATACATTGTTCGCCATGATAGAGTCCGGAGGGTGAGACTGTGTTGTTCGGTTAGGAGGTTAAGTATTGAGATACGTTGTGAGCGAAAAAAAGTTTGCTGAAACTGTCTAATAACTACAAAGGGTAATTCGATTGTTCATAGAAAGGGTAATAACTGGGTGAATTAAAAAAAAATAAACACGAGACGGCCCGACCGTGGGGTCGTAGATGAACCCCTGACAGTTTGACGCCAGAGATAAAAAGCGTCTAGGAGAAGCATAATATACAAACATACAATTAAATTAATTTTACGCTCGACGGTCAATCGTATACATCTGCAGTGAATCGTGTGCTAAATGACTATTTTCCACATAACATGTTTTTTTGCGATGCGTAATTTCACAATATCTTATTGTTGTGAAATGTTCGTCTTTTGTATATATGTTACCAAGCTCATGACGAAGCCTGTTTATGTGCAAAACGTCTTCTTCCCCCTTGGTTCCTTGAGGGATGGGGGCCACACCACTTAATCTGCTCCGCGTTTCGAAGAGTCGTCTCCGTCTATTGTTATCTGCCATTCTCTCCCACTCTCGGCTGTTCATCTATGCCCTTTCAAAACATCTGCTTAACATTACCCTTCTATTATAAGTTCGGTCTTCCTCCTCTCTTTCTACTCTTCTGTCTTCCATGGTCTCTTTATCAATCTTTCCTTTCTCAGTCCTGCCCACCGCAGTCTGCTCCCCACTACCTTCATCCTCATGTGTTTTCTCATTCCTATCCTTTATCTTAATCCCCACATCTTCCTTCTCACTTCACGTTTCACTTTACACATTCTCCGAATCCAATTGTCTCTCTGTCAGTGCAAATGTCCCCAACCCATACACATAATATCCCATATAATACCTTCCACCATCCTCCATGTTATCTCTCCTGCTTGCAACATCATTTGTACCTCCTGGCTACTTCCTCCAACCTTACACATTGTTCCGCTTAAATATACTATCTCTCCACATGTTTAATGGTATTTCCATCGACTACTGGCAGTAAGCGCACATGTCATGTTTGGTGAGTCTACTGTCACTCTCACATATTGCATCCTTGCGTAGCAGCATTTGAGGCATTAGACCGATCTGACTCAATACTGATGTTGTATTTGCGCTTTCAAGCGTATTTAGTCGCTAATATATATGTGTTTGTATGTATCGCCTAATTCATCTTACACAATTAAATTAAATCAAGCCAAACCCTGGAAAATTCTTAAATATAAAATAATCTATATGCTAATTGGATTATTCCGGACTAGTTTCGGACTAACTGCATATGAACACCGTTTGTTTATTCCGACCTAACTGCTTATTAATACAGTGAACACAGTTTGGTGCTTTATGACTAGCTGCTTATGAACAACTGCAATAACTGCATATGAGCACAGTTT
The DNA here is from genome assembly GCA_963662155.1 of Lamellibrachia columna. Lineage (NCBI taxonomy): Eukaryota > Metazoa > Annelida > Polychaeta > Sabellida > Siboglinidae > Lamellibrachia > Lamellibrachia columna. Next base: position 23,406,903 of record OY759269.1, read on the forward strand.
GGTTATTCCGGATTAATTACGTGTAAACACAGTTTGGCTATCCTGGACTGCCTATGAATACAGTTTGGTTATTTATACTCTAACTACGTGTGAAGACAGCTTGATTATTACACAGCTTATGTTTTTTCGATGGTGGACCAAATATTATATTTTGGCCGGGACCATTTCAAAAAAAGAGAAGATAAATGTTATGTGGTAATATATCTTTGAAAAATGGACGGTTGGCTTATCATTTGCGTTGGTACTGTCCTATTAGCCCCTTAATCATACCCACCCTCGTATCACGCACCTAGTGCAGTATGTCAGTAGACGTGATCAAACTGACTCACGTAGCAATACAAACGCGTTAAGACGTCACCCAGACGTTAACGTCGACAGGGCGATTTAGTGAGTAACATACACCGGCTGTGCTTCCACGCCGTGCCTCGTTGCTGCTACTGATTGCTTAGTGCGTCAGTTGTGTGCTTCCAGATTTACTGCAAAATTCGCCAAGCATGTGAATCTTTAGTAGTGTTTGCCTTTTAAAGACACGTATCTAAATTACACAATTTCCAGTCTACATTTGGAAACTTTGTCAGTGCCCTGCAAACCGTGGTCCTAGGTTTCCTCCTGATCAACTAGTACAACTCGTCGCCACCTTTTGCCAAAACAAACCTGACTCCTACATCTATCATTTAGACGTATTGGTTAATTACGCGACTGTGTATTTGTGCTAACCAGCTTCGTTTTTCACTCAACAACGCACAAATGGAGTCTAACTATAATCACATTAATCATAATCATGATTAATACTAGTATAGTAATATTGGCTAGGCTATAAGCGGCCAGGGCGTCGATGTGCTAGGGGGCTGGTTCGATTGATGCAGCCTGGGCTCAGCTAATTGTGTATGTTGTACTCCATCAATAAGGTGTCCAGGAAGAAAGTCAATCAAATTATTGAGATTGAAGATAGACACAGGAGCGGAGTGGCATTGCGTTGCCGATACGAACCTTCTGGCAAATGTATGTGAACATTGAGACAATGGAGATCCTTACACCTATAGGCCAAACAAAGCTTACAGCATACACGGGTGGAAGAATCAAGTGCTTTGGTAGCATGACACTTACATGCAAGAGTGGCTCGTCAAACTGGATGAAGGCAGTCTTCTACGTCGTTGACGTTCCTGGTCCAGTTGTACTAGGACTTCCTACATGTGAAGCCCTCAATATGGTTACTATCAACTGCCATGTTGAAACTCTTGAAAGAACGACAAAGTCGAAGCCATTTGTGACGGTTGAAGAGCGGAAAGTGTGGTACTCAGCACAGTTCGACACAGTGGGGAAATTCAAGGAGCCTGCGAAAATAATACTGAAGCCTGACGCAGAACCCCACATCGACCGTCCAAGGAAATGCAACATCAACCTGAAACCAAAGATAGAGGTGGAACTGAAGAAGAGGTAAGAAATGAGCGTAATACGCAAGTTCAAAGAACACACCGATTGGTGTTCAAGCATTGTGTACTGTACGAAGCGTGACGGCAGCCTTCGCATATGTCTTGACCCCAAGAAGCTCAACGAGTCTATCAAAGCGATGTCCCCGTAAGACGCATACACTTGAAGAAAGAAATCCAGCACCCTTTGGTGCCAAGTATTTCATCAAACTGGATGCCAAGGCAGGGTACTGGAGTGTCCCTTTAGAAGAGCAGAGCCAGCTCCTTACCACGCTTCGCACACCAATGGGCCGTTACTGCTATCAGCGTCTACCATTCGGTGCATTTGTGCATCAGCCAAGACATCTTCCAACAATGTATGGACGAGATACTGGAGTCACTGGAAGGTTGAGTGGGGATAGCAGACGACATATGTGTTTTTGGTGAAGCAGAAGAAGAACACTACGAACGTCTCAAAACTTTCATGGAAATCACCAAATCGTCCGGACTTGTCTTCAATTTGGAGAAATGTACGATAAAACAGAGCTCGTATATCTTTTTGTCGGCAATATCTACAGTGCAGCGGGTGTCTCTCTGGATCCGTCCAAAGTCAAAGATATCCACGAAATGCCAGTACCGCAAGACAAGGAAGGAAGACTTACAGCGTTCCCTTAGTCTCATGACATACAAGGGGTCCTTCCTTTCAAACCTCAGCAAACTTGCAGCCGTCTTACGCGACTTGTCGAAGAAGAATGTCCCCAACCTCTGTGAACATTGATTTGGGTGGTTTCATTTATTAGGGGGCCAATGTGTAACATTGGTACTAAAATTTTAAAATGCTTTAATTTTTAAAACTAAGTCATCAACTATTGCTCAAACATGTTCAATTTATAAAATTTTCTTAACAAATGCCATACATCTGAGCAGAAAGGGCCTCAGCAGGCGCATCCAGCACAGTTCTGCGTGTAAAGGGGACACAAAACTTGAAAAGTGTTTTTCTTCAGGAGTGGTCCAAACAATTGATTTCTATCAATGTCGTCACACATTTGGTACAACACCTTGACTACTTTACAACTATTATTGCTTAGATACGGTCTCGTTTGATTAAACTATAATTTGGGGTCTGCTTTGTCTGCCGGTTTGACTGAATATGGTTAACTTTTGCCAATTACGGAACCAAAAACCGATTAAAAGTAAACACTTGGATTTTAAGTGAGTAAAAGTTATTGTAACTTGAGGCATAGGTTCTATTGAAACATTCAAAGCATTAAACTAATTGTATCAATGAAATTTCCTAAAATTTAAGGACAAAGCAGAGGTTCCTCGTGTAAAGATGACACCAAATTGTTTGTGTCCCCTTACATGGTGAACATCTCCACAGGGTGTACACATTATGCTTTGTTGTAAACAAAGTAAGCTCATTTGACCTTTGTACATGTCCTAGATAACCCGATAAGAGCATACATACAGTGAGGACTTGTCTTGTGAATACTGTGAATTGGGCTAATAATTAATTTGTAAATTTTCTTGTAGTTCCGAAACACTACATTTCTCTCACACTGGCAGCAAGCAATTGTTAGAACAATAAATGATTCTGAAATTTTAAAAACATGTATGTGCTAGAAACCCATTATACTATGTTTGCCTAATGTAACATCAGAAATATAAATGAACACTATTTATTTGAAAGAACCAAAGCCAAAATGAAAGGTTCCTCGTGTAAAGGGGACACCAAATTACCAAAATATTATTGGTGAGGGACCAATTTTTCAGTGTTTTCTCAAGTGATATGAATTAGGTTAATAACAAGACTGACAGAGAATTAAAATTGAAAGTGCATGCATGAAACTATTTAGGTATACATGTAGACTGTGGCAAAACAGTAAATTAAACATTGTTGACAATATATACCAGATATACAATTTATTTTCAGAATTCAACTTAACAATGTATTTCAGGCAAAACCTGAAAGTGGCACCTCCATATAATAATATAAGCACAAAAATGTCAGAGCTGTCCTGGGGAAGTTCACAGTTCAACTTCTTTTTACTGTTTGAAAAGCTTCTTCTTCTTCATATTAGAAGCCGCGAGCCAACCATCACATATTAGAAGCCACGAGCCAACCATCACATATTAGAAGCCGCGAGCCAACCATCACATATTAGAAGCCGCGAGCCAACCATCACATATTATAAGCTGTGAGCCAACCATCACATATTAGAAGCTGCGAGCCAACCATCACATATTAGAAGCCGCGAGCCAACCATCACATATTATAAGCTGCGAGCCAACCATCACATATTATAAGCTGCGAGCCAACCATCACATATTATAAGCTGCGAGCCAACCATCACATATTATAAGCTGCGAGCCAACCATCACATATTAGAAGCTGCGAGCCAACCATCACATATTATAAGCTGCGAGCCAACCATCACATATTATAAGCTGCGAGCCAACCATCACATATTATAAGCTGCGAGCCAACCATTACATATTAGAAGCTGCGAGCCAACCATTACATATTAGAAGCTGCGAGCCAACCATCACATATTATAAGCTGCGAGCCAACCATCACATATTAGAAGCTGCGAGCCAACCATCACATATTATAAGCTGCGAGCCAACCATTACATATTAGAAGCTGCGAGCCAACCATCACATATTATAAGCTGCGAGCCAACCATTACATATTAGAAGCTGCGAGCCAACCATCACATATTCTGGTGCAGGAAGTTTGCTGATGATATCACATGCTGGATGGAGGAAAAAAACTTCTTCACCTTGTGGCCAGGTATAAAGGGTTCTGTTGTTTTCTACCATGTATGTAACCATCTTCAAGTATTAAAGCTATATGTGATAAAAAAGATGACAGGAGTAAGGGTCAAACATAAGTTTGTCATTTTGAAATAAAAAAAATTCTCTTGTTGGTTGAACACAAGATAGCAGCTGTGAACATTGAAGGTCTGGAATAATGAAAGGTGTTAATCTTTCAATGTAATCATAGTGGTAAAATAAAACTTACCTTGGCTACATGCATCTGATCTGCTTTGTTCTTCTGGCCTGTGTTCTTTACTCTAATAGCAACAAAATCGTGCACTGCTATCACATCAGTAGCACTAACTGCACCTAAGTTAAAAGCAATTAAATGGTATCAAATGTTAATATGCAGTCATTATTATGGTATCTGCAAAAATACTTTTTATATTTCTGCATTTGGTAAACATTTAAATGCGTGTGAAGGGTATTCCAAAGTTATTCCTGCTTTTCGTTAAAACAGGTAATAAAAAAATAATAGTTCTTATATAGCGCGGTATCCAGTCCGTAGGACCACTCAAAGCGCTTTACACTTCACACCCTGGCAGACCTGTTCATTCCAAGGCCATCTCAACTTCTCTGGGAAGCATTCAGTAACGCTGCAATTGCGCGAAGCCAATAAATTCTTTCACATTTCCACCACTGTCTGTATTGCCAGGTACTCATTTATACAGCTGAGTGAACTGTGGCAATGTGGGGTGATCAAACTTGCCAAAACGACCGCAGTGGGATTTGAAACCGGGTTCTCTCGATTGAGAGTCCGCACTTCTAACCGGTATGCCATCGCGCCTCATATGCAATGCTTGTTATGTTACTGAAGTTATATTAATAATACACACACACAGTCAAGAGCTTTAGGTAAGGTGCGGGTGCGAAGTGGATGCGGTTGCCATTGCCCGTTCTATTGTTCCACTATCGATCGAGTGGCGTGGCTCACACAGGCTGAATACACCAACTGCATACACTTTACACCTAAAGCTCTCAAGAGTGAGAGAGACGGGGCTAGTATCTTCACCATACATGTACTCACCTCTGCTGTTCTTATCTGCACGTTTCTCCTCTTGACTGTCCTCTTCTGCACTCTTCTCATCTCCACTGTCCTCATCTGCACTCTTCTCATCTCTGACGGTGCAGGCCTCTTCTGCATTCGTCTCATCTCCACTGTCCTCATATTCCTCTTTTCATCTCAATTCCTTTCCCAATGACAAAGCACGACGTAAAAAGGAACACGACGTAAAACTGGGACACGAAAACTTAGTCTTCAACTTTCCGGAAAGTGGGAAAATGGCGACGGTTCAGCCTTCCTCGGCACGTGTAGTACATCCGGGAGGTTTGATAACGTGACCTTATCATTCATAAATGTCACCGGAAGTGGTTGGATACTAGTGGAAAATAATTCCAACGTAAATCTTTTGCGCGACACGATTTTCGCTGCTTCATACGATAGTTGTGATTTTTTCCAAATCTGTTTCTACTGAGCTTTAATGGAATCATCGTCAGTTTAATGTTTTTAGTTCCAAACTTAACGCACGTCAAATTTGACAGTTCAGCGCTTTATTTATTGTTTATTCTTTAGCCTTGAAATTGCAGTTTCATGCGTAAATTTGAGGACACGAAAATTTACGTCGTGGTAGCAGATTTGCGTCAGCCGCAGTACAAATACTGTACACACCTAGACACTAAGTACTGTATGAAACAATTGTTTATTATTGTTGTTTTATTTAATGTTAAAATAAATGAAGTTAAGGCATTTTGGGGAACAGTAAACCACTTGAAAGTTGAGATAAATGTCATGTAAAAAAAAACAGGAAAAACTGAGGGGACAACAAACAATTTCGGTGCTACCAGCAACATGGTCAAGTATTTGTTTATATAAAATACACAGACGAGACTCTGACACAGGCTCTGTGATATTATATAAATCAAAGTTGTATGTTCAAGTCAAAAGAAATAAAGGGAAAGCATGGAATTTGGATACCAATGAAATTGCTAATTGGCCCCCTAATAAATGGAATCACTCATGTGGGAATGGGTGCCAACTCATGTGAGAGAACATCGTTGATGTCCACGTCACGGGAACTGGCCTGAAGCCCTATTACCCGGGAGTAAATCAGGCCGGTGTCAATAACCTTTACTTCTCCAACCCGTACACGTACTTTCACATTTTTGCATTTGAACTATTCCGATTTCAATAGTGTTGTGTACATTGGCCCAATCTTCCACTCACAGTGTTCACTATATCATTGGGGTGTTTCCCTCGGTCAAGAGGATCGATGCATATCTCAAATTCGTTTCATAGTCCCTATCTATCAAGTGCATCATTTGCGATCCTTGTGTTACTCCAGGTGGCTGCATGACTCAATGCCCTCGTTTTCAATGTTTCAGACTTGAATGTGATACCGATGATACCACCGTGACCATGGCCATATCTCATGCATTTCTCTGCAGATATCACTATAGATTCCATTCCAGATGCCCGGTACGTGTCGCATGCTCACCCTTCATGAAATATCCAAGCACATTGAGAGAGAGGGATTGCATGAGTGGAGGTAGAATAAGCCATAAAGTGCATAATGAACAAGACCTGCTGCGAACAAGTAAGGCATCATCAAACTGAAGGCTTCAAGATGGAGTAGCCAGTCTCCTTCTCTCTCTCTGCCTGATGAACATCATCATAATGAATACTGGCTTGGTTAGCATATCGACCCAGAACTTTTGTGGTTTTGCACCTACCAGCCAGGTCAGCCAGCACTTTCATAAATTCTTCTTTGCATGAAACTGGGGTATTTTGCATTACTTGTCTTAGTATCTCTTCTGCATCCATGCGCATGGCTCTCACATTCTGAGGAAACTTTTTACCAATCAACATCTTCGGTACTCCTCCAAATACTGCACTCATAACTTCAGCAAGCCCACTTTCTGCCATCAAGGTACCAATTGTGCCCACAAAGCTCACCAGCGAGTGCATACCGCCTAGTCGCATGATGACATTGGGGAGCCAATCTGGATATGCCCAGATCACACGAAGAGCCACTCGATAAAGTTGTAAGTCATAAGTGAGCACCATAAACTATTGGCCCGTTTCGTGTGTGAGTTGCTGTGCTCGTGTCAATGCCGTCATCGTAGTGTCCGGGTCAGAGGGAGTCGTCAATTAAGGGTGTGTATGCAGCATTGGTTTTTGGTTTGGGAGTGTGGCCTCGGTCACGTCTGATATGTTGTACCCACTGAATTCAGGACATCCGTGTTTCTTAAGTACATCTTGCAGAAAAACAAAATCTGTCTCGTCTGCCCTCTTTGTTGCTATAGATGTATGGACGAAAACCTTTAGAGGCAGCACTTTGTGTGAATGTGGCTATCGTGGGCAGTTCTGGCTTCTTGGACCCATTGAATCTTTAAATGGTTAACTCATACTCAATTGGTACATGCATGTCATGCTTTCTGACCCGTTTGATTGTCTGTTGCACTGATATGGTGGCGGCCATGTTGGATTTATGCACACACAAAAATTACCAATCATTTGTTTTACAATGTTAAGATTGGAAACCCTGTCAACCTCATAGTATGGTGTCACTTGTAATACTTTTTTAAATATCATTTATGATGCCGGACGTGTTTAATAAATGTTCCCCTTGTTAATGGGGCAGGAACCCCAAATGGTACTTTTTGTTGTTAGTAGTTCGAAAAGGTCGCAATTAAAATAGCAATGTGAAATGATACTTCATTGAGACATGAATACTAATTGAACATGTTTATTGATGGAGTACAACATACACAATTAGCTGAGCCCATGTTGGATCAATCGAACCAGTCTCCTAGCACATCGACGCCCCTGGCCGCTTATAGCCTAGCCAATATTACATCCTCCTTATCCTACAAACACTTTGATTAACGTTGATAATTGTCTGTCCATAGTACTGTTTAAAAGTTCACTTTAATTAAATTATGAACAAGGGGAACATGTCACTCACGTTTACCGAGTGGACGACGCTTTATGCATGTTGTTATGGGTCAAACACGAATAACCCTTTTTTCTAGCAATATATATTATTTTAACACGAGTATTGATCAACCCATACTTACGCTATGCTTAATTAAAAAAAAGGAAAACACCATTATATCATGTTGCCAACATTTAGTCAAACTCGTACATCTAAAATATTTCGCTTCTTCCAATTGTGATATTCGGAGTTATATCACATAATAACGGGCTCGGTTGGTCAGCTGCATTACGAACTGTCACTCCATTTATTCAATTCCCCATGAACAGTGGGCGGTCCTTAATTACAGGGATCGGTTATTATTTGCGATATTACATCTCTCCCAACCTTGATTATTATGGGGTCATAGGTGTAAAGCATTAAGACTAACACTAGGCAAGTGTCCTAAACTAAAACTTGATAGTCCATTCTGCCTTTTATAGTCCGATCAGGTCTCATCGCTGATGTTTAAACTTTTACTGAGCTCTGACAACCCTTCACTTACTGTCCAGGAAATTATAAATGTTCCATTTTTAAAGGGCAGTGATCCGCCTACACCCTTATTTATATTTCCTCAATAACGCGTTTCAGTTTCTTCCTGGTACGTTGTGATCGTGACACCAATGGTGAATCACGGCGAATATCATTGTCACTGGATCAAAATGACCAGGTGTAAAACTAGCAGTAGGTGTCAAAAAACATCATAATATGGCTATAATGCTACATTGTTATCTCAATGTGTATTTGTTTGACAAAATAGGCACTCGCGACCGTGCAGGGTGGGGAAGGCCGGAAATCAATATCTGCACTCACAGAGAGATGCCAAATGGCTTGAATTGACCAGGAGTATTACCAGAGGGTGTCACAATAACAAACAACCCTTTGGTTTTGTAATATGACTAAATGGTTACAATGTTATCTTTAAATGTATTTGTTTGATACCATATGCAATCGCAACCTTACGTAGCAAGGTGTAGTATGGTTTCGGCCAGGAAATTAATATATGTACCCATAGTGAGATGACAAATGGCTCAGAATTACCCAGAGTATGTTTCACAATAGCAACAACAAACAATTTAATACGGTTAAAGGGGTACAATTATGTGAGGCAGGTTTAGGGTGTTCATGTATGCCAAACCATTGTGCTTAATGGGGTAAAATAAAACACTATAAAAAATGGGCAATGCTACCACAACAAACTTGAACAAAGTGGTAGGGTCTGTTAGTGGCAATTTGCCCCCTCCCCTCTCAAGTGGTACCGATCAACCTACCTGGCTTATGGACTAATAAGTGTTGAGATACGTTGGGAGCACGAAACTGCTTATTTATAAATTTTCCATATTAGTTACGACTCTACTCAGTCTCATAGACGCTTTGACGTAGACAGTTTGGTTCAACCGTTTTCTGGATTAACAATCGGACGTTAGAATCGACTCTGACTAGCCATGCCCGTTCTGCTGGCTGTATATGGTGGGAAGCACCGTGTCAACAGGTGAGTGTTCTCGCGCTGTCGACAGGCATGCGGCCTGCTTGTTTACTTCGGCTGCAGTCACAAATAGAAACGCCTTCTAAATATAGTATGACGCCTCGGATCCGATATCCGCCGACGTGCGCAGGCTGTGTATATGTACTGTATTAAATAGAAGCACATTTGTTGGTACTGCTTTTTAGAAAACTTATCAACTACATCTACTTAGTATTTAGGAATTGTTGCCCAATAGTGATAGTAATTAACAATGAATTCTGTTTTAAACTGTGACCCAGACGGTTACGTGTAAATATAACCACGTGCTATCATACGTAGGGTCGTATTGCATTAATGTTTTCACCGTGCGTACGTACACCGTATACGGTCGTAATGACATAATCACCGACGGCTACCATACGTTGGATTGTATCACTATGATAATCACAGACGTGTGAATATAATCACTGATGGCTACCATACATAGGGTCGTATGAAGGTGATCACTGGCGGCCATTACACATAAGGTCGTATTAATATAATCACAGATGGCTATCATGCAAAGGATCGTATATAACACATACGATCGTATAAATATAATCATTGATATCTATCGTACATAGGATCATACGTGTGTCATCACTGACGGCTATCGTATATAGGGTCGTATGAAGGTGATCACTGACAGCTATCACACATAGGGTCGAATGAATGTCATCACTGACAGCTGTCCTGCATATGATCGTCTACATCTGAGCAGTTTCGTCTTAATTACACACAACAATTTGCCTAGTTGAATTGTCAAATATATTACTCTGCGCAATGTACCATTTATCACATTGTAGCATGTAAAGTAAATGTGGCGGTGACATATATTTATGAGATGGAAGAAGATCTGATCTCTGACGCCTGCCGTGAACTCAATTACACCACCGATCGAATATTCTATCATCAGCGAGACTTGGGTGTGATTTAGTATTTTCCATATACGCTACCTGCACTAAATCAAACACTTGATGTATGCTTGAATTAAAAACAGTAACACTCATTACGTTGTATTCCACATATAACTGTTAACGTGATTTGTACATTCAACATTGTATTATTCAAGTAAAATGCAATAATAATAATAATAAAACACAAATTTGCCTTTCGATTTCTGGACACCACATGACAACACGCATAACTAGTAAAACTACTACACAATTGTGATATTATCGATAATCGAAACGAACAATTGACAACTTTTTTGCGGTACAGTTATACACGTAATTTATATTAACTGGAATATCAAACACTATGAAAATGGTGTTATGTATTTTCAAGAATTTTTCAATTTAAATTTTTTCTTCGACGATACGCGAAACCTGATAAATATATATATATATACTCACTATATACATTTAAAGTTCCGTTACATATACCCTGTATCTTACCAGATTGTCCTGTATTGATAGGATAAATGATAAGGTTTATGACATTTTTATTTGTTATTTTACACATATTTGTATGATATGCAGTTAAACCAGTTCTAATAATAAAGTTAAGCTATATGTGATATTGTTCAAAGTGAAGAATTGTGATTGTGTAGCTAAAGATTGATATTACATATAGATATTACAGTAGTGTGGAGATCCTAGCGGATAGTGACAACACCGTTGAGTGCCACCTGGTGACCAGTTTTGGTACTTGTGGTACACCTGGCGGATAATTTGTGAATTATTTTCATAAAACATGCGGAACTACCCGCGGCAACATCTAGAGCATGAAGCATCAACATCTAGAGCATATCGCACGAACTAATTTGCATAATACCGAAAAGTGCCTCTACCGACCAGAGACGGACTCAATTTTGCAGTAAAAAGCGCCTCTATTGGACACGACGAATCCCCACCTCTGACGGACAATTCCCGTGTTGTTTCCGGCAGTTAGTGCCACCTGGTGGATACTGGTTGCATTGCAGACCTCTTCACATGGCGTCATCTAGCGGGTGTTTTATGTTAATCTGTCAAGAGCTGTGAGATGCCGGGGTGTACCGGCGGCAGTGACGTTATTTTACATGACATGATGTCAATGATGTCATTTCCGATATAACCCTTAGGTCCTTAGGACGACTATCTAGATGTGAACGTGTAAGAAATATTATACAAATGTGTCAGTAGCGACCTTCCGTCATGTTTATACTTGAAAGTTTTGATATTGGGGACATTTCTGCTCTTAATACAATATACCATTTTTAAAAGAAACGTTGCGCAGTATATTTATATTTGAAATCACGAATAATTAGTTCATCGATTAGGTGCAGCTAAGTATATAGAAGGCCGTTTATGAATGAACTAGTTACTATTATCGAATGATGAAAACATGTTTTGAGAAAAGATGCCATGACAAAAAATTGCTACGCTACGAATGACTGCAAAAAGACGCCACCGCACAACATTACTAATGTTTTTGAACGCAACAATCCGAAACAACATTACAACATATACGCTGCAGGTGTTCAATCTATGACATCAGCATCTGTTTTGGAAGATAGTTTATTTATGCATTATGAATGTGCAGTAGCAGTGCCAGTAGCAGAAGTAAAATTTTCCTTCATAATTTTTTTTGCAGTTAGCTGTGCATACATCAGACAATGAGCCAAAATATTCATAATGTTTGTCACAACGGTCTGAACATATGAGCTAAAAGTATGGTTTTTTTCTATTTTTTTTGGGAATTGTGATAAATGTCTGCTGGTGTGTAAACTATCAACGCAAATGATCAGACTTTGTCGTTTGTGCACTTACAAATGGTTTAACTATGCACAGAGAAGAAGATTGTTTGCATGACTTCACGCATTGATGTGAGTAAAAACGATTTTGTCTTACGCATATAAGACAAAACATATAAGACAAAACATCAAAAAGAATGAAAAATGGCTCATCTACTCTTGTGCGCCGAATAAGCGTGCCTAGGCTCTAAGCGTATTTATTTGATGAAAAATGCCACCCTATACGCACCTTATTTGGCACTATACTGTTATTAAATTTAAACATTTATGCTAGACTATATTCTCCGATAATCGTGGCAAATTGTGCAGGGTATAATTTTTAGGAGAGCAATCGCTCTCAATCCCTATTGCTAGCGCTAATTAATCACCCACGGAGCGGTTAACCGTTCGCGCTAAAATCACTTGCTCCCAACTGGAGCTGCACGTGGCTCCCTCTGACGGCAAAGTTTTCATCCTTTCGACAGTCGTGAATTTAGCGTGATCCCGTGCTTCTGAGGATCCTAGATTTTGATCCCGAAGCTTTAGACCGTTAGATTTCCATCATTAGATGAATCGGTCAGAATCCTTAATTCTCGACATGGTATATTATTAGTTAAAACGCCATTATCACCGCGTAAACCGACCGTAAATGGCCGCAGCGCTTCAAACCGGTCGTAACCGGCAAGCGGCGGTTTCCCCTGAAATTTGCTTGCGTATTCAATTCATTAAAAATGTCCATTTAAAAAGGAAAATTACCCTTTTTTTCATAGATATAAAATGCGGTTACTATATCTGCGGTTACGCGAATACGCACAAAGTTTATGCATATTCAACAGGGAAAAAACCGAAATACATGGCGATCCGCGATGTTTTCTAGGGACGCCTAGGCTTCTCGTCAAGTAAAAAATCGCTACGCCTACGGCGCTAATAAGAGAAATATACCATTTCGCACTCTACTATTATTTGTTTTGAACAATTTGCCCCCCTATACTATTATTCGGCACTATACTATTATTAAATTTGACCGATTCGCCACCCTATACTTGTATTTGGCC